>CAUYON010099354.1:0-38401 GCA_963573935.1 Arctocebus calabarensis
GTGGCATCACAGCTCACAGCAACCTCCAATTCCTGGGCTCAAGCAAGTCTCCTGCCTCTGCCTCCCAGGTAGCTGGGACTGCAGGCACTCGCCACAACACCTGGCCATTTTGTGCTTTCATTTTTGTAATTGTGACACAGATATTCTATGGTGGCCCATGGTTTCCAATGCAGTACAGAGGCCCACTAAGACAGGATAAGTTCTGGGCCTGGCAATTTGGAGAGCATTGGTGAGAATGGTTTGAGAAGACCCGGTCTGCAGTTTGAGGATGGGGAGACAAAGAAACAGAGAAGGTGAGTCAGGCTGACCCTACGTCCCTGGGTCAAGGGTGTGAACATGTGACCTTTCTACCATGGTGGCTGGTGCAGGGATGAATCCTCTTTCTCAAAAACTGTCCTGGAAAAAGGGAGCCCTCTTTTCTCTGGGGCTTCTACACTAGAAAAATATACACCTGGAAATGCTGAAGGTCATCTTGTCACCAAGATGAGACCTGCAGAGGCAGAAAGAGAGAGAACGTAGCTCTGGGGTCGCTGTGTGAGCACTCACATCCAACTTGTCTGAAGCCACCTTGGCCTTGAACTTTTCAGCAACGTGAGCCAAAAGATTTTGCCTTTTCCTTAAACTCATTTTTAGAGATTTACATTACTTACAATTAAAAGAGTTCTCCCCAAAATAAAACTGGAACCGGGAACGGAATTTTGCAAGTGAAGAGGCTAGCATGAGGACTTGGCCGAGCCCGAGCAGGTGGAGGAGGTGAAAGTCCTTCTGTCCCTGGCTGGGGACTCAGGAGCCCTGCCCTATGGTACTGCTGCCACTGTTCCTAGGACTCAGGCCATGTGGCTGCCGAGACTGGGGCTTTAAGGGATTGGGTAGAATAAGCCAGATGTAGGTGTGTGTTGGCCACTTCCTGTGGTCTACAGGAAGGGCCCCTAGGAAAGTGACAATAGTCAATAGAAAGCAGCCGGTCCACCTTACAGCAGGGGGGTGGAGGGGGACCACAGCCTTCTGAAAGAGGTCTTTTCTGCCTGTATCAGCCACCAGAGCAGGGTCATCTTGGGATTACAGCTGAATTCTCTCCCACCATTTAATACCAGCAACAGTACGGAGCTTGAAGGTGAAGGAGGAGAAAAATGGAGACCTGTAGAAAGTCTGACCCGCAGCCTTCTCCCCTGAGCTCCGCTGCTCATACATCCTCGGTGGGGAAATAAATGGAACCTTCGTGGGTTCCAAAGGTTGTCTTGTGTGTTATAGATCACTAAGACCAAATGCAGGGGAGGAACAGGGGAAAGAAAGTGACCAAAGGGGGAAGACGCAGGAGGAGGTGGCTGCAGCTAAGTCAGGAGCGTGGGGAAGGGCAGCGACCATAGTGATGATGTGAATGGGCGTGGGCAGGAAGTTTAGATGGATCTAATGGCCTCTGCTGTTTTAATTCAGTGGAGTGGGTGGAAAAGTCATTAGCTGAAGGAAAGGGCTGGGGGAGAGTGGTGAGGGTTGGGAACACCATTGTTCTAGGGGACGCGGATGCTTGCTTGAGAGGCACCATGGGCCCTGCTGAGGATAGAACCCTCAAATGTGGAGATATGTCAAGTCAAAGGACTTTGGCTTTGTTTCCCCGGGTGGTGCTTAGAAGCCCAAGTTTAGCAAAGGGAAGGCACATCGGAGCACTGAGCCAGGCTTAGGGTTTTTGTTTTTTTAGACAGAGTCTTACTTTGTTGCCCTCAGTAGAGTGCTGTGGCATCATAGCTGAACACAACCTCCAACTCTTGGGCTCAAGTGATCCTCTTGCCGCAGCCTCTCGAGTGGCTGGGACTACAGGCGCCCACCACAACACCTGGCTATTTTTAGAGACAGGGTCTGGATCTTGCTCAGACTGGTCTCAAACCTGTGAGCCCAGGCCATCCACCCGCCTTGGTCTCCCGAAGCCACCACATCTGGCCTCGAGCTTAGGTGTTGAGGGAGGGGAGATGGCAGGGTAAGATGGGAAGGGAAGTGAGGGACTGGTAGCAGAGGGGGGAGAAACTGGCAGGAAAGGAGTAGGGGTAGCCAGCAGGCCTGAGGGATAGTGAGCAAATGACCTGGCCAGCAGTCTCAGGCTGAAAAGGACAGTGCCTGGGAGCCATGGGAATTTGTGTCCAGAGGTTACAAAACAGAGCTTAGGATTTCCAAGGTTAAGTATTCCCTGGCGATGACTTCCAAAGCAGCCTTTCCTTGACTCCATTCCTCCAAGGGGTCACAGAAAGAAGTCTGCTACTGCTTGCATCTGTGGTCTTAGAAGTTACTAATGATCTCATTCATCCAGAGATTAAGAAGGTAAAGTTAACAAGCTAGAATGTCTGGATGTGCTGTGTTCATGATTTGCAGCCTGGGGACTGAGGATTCCCAGAACCAGGGTATTTAGGATGTGGAGTGCAGGGTCTAGCAGGCTGGCATGGCATCCTAGGAGCCCTGGGAGGATGCTCACCTTGACTGTGAAGATCTGGAAATAGATGGGTTGGGTGCCCATGCGAATATAGTAGGTGATGACATCCAGGATGAAGGGGTCCACAGTCCGGGATGTGTCCAGGGACAGAGGCTGTGAGGGAGACAGGGAAATGTCTTTAGCCATCTTTTTCCAGGGACTGTGGGAGGTCCCGTTTTCTTAAAAGAGAAACTCCAAAGTGTCCTCACCCCCACCCCACACTGTGGATCTAATAACCCAGCTGCTGCTTCAACACCTTCCAAACCTTTCCTACCACCTGATTTCTACTCCTCATCAAAATATACCTGCCCAGAGCCCCATCTCCCAAGGGACACAAAGACATAATGAGCATTCCTGTGTGTAAGGCGTGGTGCTCTGTGTGGGGGATGAGAGACTTGAGTGTAGAGCTAATGATGAAAGAGTCTGGACGGGATTCTAGGTGTGGATTGGCTGCCTGCCATGGGCCAGGTGGCTGTAGTGGGCAGTTATTCAAACTCTTTGAGGTCTGAGTCTCCTTCTAGGGAAAATGAGATGTTGAACCACATGAGCTGATGTCTTTTTCAGCTCTGATGGTCTCTGGATCTATGAATAAACTAATTAACGTCTGCATGTTACTGGGACTGGATTTCACGCCTTGTCCTCTAGGCCTTCCCTAGTGCCATGTGATTCTAAAGCATCACGATTGGATCTTTCAGGCAAACAGGACAGAACATCTGCATAGAATGTGATAATACCAGAGTTTGAAAGCAGCTCGGAGTTTATCTCCTCCAGCTCATACCCATCCCTGTCAAATCTCTTCTGACTCTCACATCTGGTCTTTTGGAACATTGTTGCCTTCAGAAAGGTCACACTGAGGAACTATGAACTTATTCTGAGAATGCTGTTATTGTTCATAATGTTTCTGCTTCTTTGTGTGAAAACTGCTTTTGGAGTAAGCATAAGGATCATCAAATTGTTAATTATAGAGGAAAGGGAAGCAGGGACAACCTCAAATCTTAACATGTGCCCTGGCAAGGAATAAAAGCTACTAACAAAGGAGGTCTGCGTTGAGTGAGCCTCCTGTCATGTCCTCCAAGTTTCAAGGAAAAGTATTTTAATACCCAGCTAAGAGGTCTTTCGTGTATCTGCAAAGACATTTTCAGACGAGGTGTAATTCAAAAAACAAGCACAACCCTCATATCTTTATTTGAATAAAATATGTAAGAAGACATCACAATTAATCAAGTGATAAAGCAAAAGGGACAGCTCAGTAAAGTAGAAGTAAAAAAATTAACATACAAAAGAAGGAAAATTGTGCGAGATTTTATAATTTCAAAGAAATGAAAATAAATATATATACAAATTGATACAAATTTCAATCAAAATCTCAATAGTACTAAAAAAATTTTAAAAAGAAACCGTGAAATGAAAGTCTGACGTTTATCAGAAAAGATTAAATAAACAAGTATAGTCTGAAAAGGTTTGAAAAAGAAGAGTAATGGGGTAGGCTTACTGCCAGATATAGAAATATAAAAGTCCCAGTTTGGACAGAAATGAATAGCTCAAAAAGAGAGAACAGGTATCCAGAAATAAACTTAGGCATATGTAAGAACTTAGTAAGGAATAAAGTGGCATTTCAAATTGGCGAGGCAAAACGGTTTATGCAATAAATAGCTTTAGGACAATTAGCTAAACATTTGAAACAAAACAAAATTACATACTTCACACCAAACACTAAAATTAATTGCTAGTGAGCTAATTATTTAAATGTAAAAACTGAGACAGGGAAAGTGTTAGAGGCAATTATCAGTGAATATTGATTTGACCTTTCAAAGCATGACTCCCGAGGCAGAAGCCATGATGAATAAAGTGCTATGTCTGGCTACATAACATAGTAAACTTTGCAAGTCAAAAAAAATTGGCAGGCAAGTTACAAAGTAGAAAAACTGCAACAGGTATGACAGCAAAAATGGTACAATCCTCTTAATTTATGAAAGCCCCTTCATGTCAGTAAAGGATGAGTTCCCTCCCCACTGCTGGCCATGGCTGGGGTGTGTTCTGTGGTTGAGTGGAGATGCCCACTCCCGCTGTCACTGCAGGCCAGCTGCCTAATCTCTCTATACCTCAGCAGCTTGGTCTATAAAACGGTGACAATGGCAGCTGCTGATAACAGCACCCTCCTCTGGCTTGTGGAGAGAATGGAATGAGCCAATCCTCCCTGAGAGTGCTTAAAACAGTGCACCCAGTAAGTCCTCAGGAAATGTCAGCTGTAAACCATCACCAGAAAGTGATCCGCAGAGGCTCACGGAAGAAGGAATGTGACTGGCCTCCACACTGACCAAGGAATATTTTACCTTGTTTTTTCCATGTTGGTTGGTCCAGAGTAGGTGCCTGGTAAGTGCTCTGAGTAAATTCAAACCGTGACCCAGCTAGGGCTCCCCTCTCATGTTCCCTTTTTGCTTCACCCTACCCCCAGGGACTGACTCTTGATGTCAAGGGTCAAATGCAATATCTGAAAAACAGCCTTCTTCCACCCCCAATTCCCCCCTCCCCGCCCAGTGGTGTCTTTGGTCCCCCTCTGCCCAGACGCTCTGAGCCCCTTCCCACGCGGTGTCCTCGCTGCCCCTACCATCTCAGCCAGCTTGTGGATGGCCGGGCACAGGGTGTTGACGGTGCTCTCGTACCACGGGTCGGCGCGGCCCAGGAAGGCGGCCAGCTCTCCCAGCTCCAGCTGCCTGGATGCTGCGGTCTCCTGGGGACAAGCAGAGGAACGGAGTTGTCAGACCCTGTCTCTGGCACTCTCTTCTGGCCGGAGGGGCCCCAGGTGGCATGGGCCTAGGCTTTGTGAATGTGGTCAAATCATTTCACCTCCTGGGGCCTTAATCTCTGCACATAAGATTATTGTTTATCGTTCTATTAACTCAGAGGAAGCTGCAATACTCTTTGCTGAGGGTCACTTTCCAGGGTCATGGAAAAAATGATCATCAGACTTAAAAGAGAAGAAACAAGTATTGCTTTGATCTACTGCTCCCCCGTAGGTCTAAGCGGTGGGGCCCAGAGACACAGCCAAAGCAAAGTTAGGAACTTCTAAGGGGGTGGGGCTGGCCAGATCCTTTGTGTCATTGTCTTAGGAGGAGAAGGGGAGGAGAGGGGGGAGAAAAGGCTCCCCTATTGGCTATTGTAAGGCTTGGAAGTGTGGGTACATCTGCTCCACTAGATGAGTGGGCTTCCACTGCTGGGAATTTCCTCTTCTGTGGTCTCAGGAAGAGCGTGTGTGTGTGTGTGTGTGTGTGTGTGAGAGAGAGAGAGAGAGAGAGAAAGAGAGAGCATCCCATATTTGAAGAGAAGTTTGCAACTAACTCCATTACAAAAACAGCAATGAGCAGGGCGCTGCCTGGAAGGACCTATCTATGGCCACATCCAGCCCCCAGACCCCTCATCTGTGGTTTTTGAGACAGAAGAGCCTGGGGGTCTCTCCCAGCTCCAGTCTCAGGATAGTGGTTCCAGTGCCTGGTGTCCCCGCCAGCCCCGCCCCCCACCCTCACCGGCTCAGTCACCTGAGGCGACAGCACCGGGATGTAGTAGAGCTGCAGGCTGAGCCTGGGGGTGAGGCAGAACTTCTGGGTTTCCCGGTTCCTGGCAGTGGGCAGGAAAGCAGAGGGGTAAGAGCAGGGTTGGCTTGGAACCGACTCGCTGCCTCGCGGCTCTGGCATTTATCGCTCTAGCTCTTGGCTTTGGGCTGTCAAGGTCAGCTCTCTGAGCTCTGTTCTCACCTGCAACGTGGGCAGAGTAATGACCGCCCTGTGTGGTGGTGATGAGGACACACGGGATCCACACCGGCGGTGAGCACGGTGCTCCGGGGCGGCTGCACATGCGGGCCCTCCCTTGTCCCTCCCTGGCCTCTGCCTTCCACCCTCTCCTGCCTCTCCTTGATCCTTCACCAGCCTGTGCCCGGACCCCGGCTCCCCCTGCCAGCCCCCCTCCCCGTTCCCACCTGGGGGTCCTACCGGAGTCTGTAGTAAGCCTGGGCCAGGCGCCCCAGCATCCTGTCATCCCCCAGCACTAGCACCCGCGCTGTGTGCAGCCGGGACACACCGGGCAGCAGCTCCCCATCCCCGCTGGGCCTTCCTGTCCTGCGGTGCAGCCCGGGGGGCCCGTCCCAGCTGCCAGGCATCAAGAAGTCTGGGGGCCACGCACGTTTCTTGATGCCCCCTTTGCGCTGCAGCCCAGCACGCTCCATCTCAGGACTGCCGGGGGCAAGTGGCTCTTCGGCCCCCGAGGGAAGGTCTCGCTCGATGCCACTGTCAGTGGACAGCACGGACGCCCGGGCCAGTTCCCGGTCTGGCCGCAGACCCTGGAGATCCAAGGCCTCCAAGTCAGCACTGAGGCGCAGCTGGGACCGCGGGCGGAGGAAGAGCACCAACTCCTTCCCTGGATGGGACAGCAGGGGACCGTCAGGGCCGTGAGGGCAAGTGAGGCTGGCAGTGCCCTACCCGAGTCCAGCCAGTTCCCCACGGAAGACACATATACACACAGACAGACACACAGACGCTATGCACAGGAGCCGGCGTGCACCCTGTGACCAGCCAGCCCCACAGAGGCGTGGACAGACAGCACGGCACGTACAGAGCTGCTCCTCGCCGGCCCACAGGTGGAAGGTGATGCAGGGGCTGGGCAGCGGGATGCCAGGTGGCCGGTCTTGGATGGGGTCACCTGCAGAAAGGAGGAGGCTGTGGAAGCCATGAAGGAGAGGGATGCGGGACCCTCCTCTGCCCTCCCTGCCCTGCCCGGCTCCTGTGGGAGACCTGGTGGGGTGGCAGGGACCCTTTCCCTCCCAAAGCTGGTCTGTGGAGTCTGTTTTTATGTCTATCCCAACACCAGCTCACCTAGGGATCAACACGGCTGTCTCCGCCCTGCCCAAGAATGCCTGGCAGCTTTCCCACAAACAAACCTCCCAGGCCAGCCCTCAGGAGCTGTCACAAGCCAGCTCACAAGGCCCTTTCCAACCTATTCTCCCAGGCTGGCCCTGGTCCCCAGCCCCGGCTGCAGCCAGGAGGCCTTCCCACTGGTCTGTGAACACTCTGCCTGCAACCAGATGAAGCTGGAATGGCCTCTGTCTTTCTCAGCACTGCTTCTGGTATCCTGCACACAGTAGATACTTAATTAATGTCTACTGTGTAAGAGACACTTATGAGACCTCATCAGCTATGTCCAGGGCCAGCAGAAAGCCTGGGGAGTCCAGGGGAGAGACCAGGACCAACCCCTCTTCCTGCTCTTCCTTCTAGAGTCCTGACCACTCCAGCGGTCCATGGGGTGGTCACTCCCTCCCAGCAGACCTTAGACCTGCCAGGCCCTCTCTGCTCAGCTGGTGCACATTGTAATCATTTCTCTGGATCCTGCCAGTGACCCACATGACAGGTAACATTATTATATCCCTCATAAATTATAAATGTCCCTGAATTTACAGGGACAGAACCAGGGCACAAAGTGGCAGAGATAGGATTTGAGCCCAGGTAGCCCGGCTGCAAAGCCCATGCTTTTACACACGACATTGTGCTTATAATCACTGTCCCATACTATCCTCTATAGCCACAAGGACTCAACAGAATGCCAGGTGGTCATTAAGATACACAGGGCACATGTAAGTGAGACAGGTGGCCCTGGATATGGCTTGGGGCCTGGCCCTCATGGTCTCTCCTGAAGAGTTACTGCTGGGTGTTAGCAAGTGGCACTCAAGGATAGCAAAGCCACCTTGGCCCCAGGGCTTGTTCTGGCTTCATGAACAGCCATTTCCAAGTGGTGATCAAAGGCAGTATAGAATAAAGCCGAGAAGTTGGAGTCTTTAGGCTGGGGCTGTTCTGCCCACCTCACCCTGACTCCACCTAACCTGGGCTGCCAAGCTGAAACACCCAAGGCCGGCGTGCTGACCTCTAACCCCGTGCCTTGTAACTACATGTGCATACTCAGTGACCACGTGTTCTGGGACCTGCAGGCTGACACATTCCATGGGTACTTTGGGTGACTATGAAGCAGGACCCAAGTCAGAACCATCCCACAACAGCCAGGAAATACTCTTTAGACAGTGCTGTAGGCTATTTCAGATTCCCCATCCACATGGAGCTTCCCATTGGTGTATGGCCTTATCTCAAAAATGCCCCATAGGAAGGAGGGGTGTGGAACAGACAAGATACCAGGTTCAAATGACGTCGACCCATCTGCTGTATTAGGTGCTCTAGAAGGTGGACTTTGGTTACTGGAGCAGAGTGGTGAAGAACTACACAACCTGGATTTGAATCTTAACCTCTTTCTAACTCAGTTTTCTCCTCTGTAAAATGGGGGTAATAATAGTTTCTATCTCCTAAGTTTTACTGTGAGGATTAATTGAGTTAATAAAGCATGTGAAATATACTTAAGGTGCTTAGAACAGCAACTTGAGGATAGTAGGTGTTCTGTAGGTGTCAACTGTTATGCTGACCAAATCACCCATCTCCTTAGCCGGGTCCCCCAGGCCCAGAGGATCCGCCAAGTTCCTGCCCCTCCTTGCACCACGCGGCCTCACCACAGGTCCAGAGTTGCTCTGGAGCCCCCTGAGGCGCTGCTCGGCTTGGCCCCTCGAGAAGTCCCATCGGGCCCCTGCCTCTTACCGTCGCAGCGCCCTCTCGCGGCGGCCGCGGGCCCCAGCAGTGAGCAGTAAATCTCCTCCAGCCTCTCCAGATGTTCTGCCCGGCTTGGGCTGGCCTCGCTCGCCAACTGCTCCACGGCTGTCACCACGGTGTGGAAATAGTGCTCTAGGGTGCAGCGCGAGCTGGTCTGTCGAAGAGCATCAGAGCCTTGGTCGCAGCCCAGTACCCACGCACCCCAGCTCCCACCTAAGTCTGCAGGGCCATGGCAGCCCAGGGTGGCACCTTCCCTCTGCCCTTGGAGGCCAAGACAGAGCTTCCTAAAAAGGCTTCTGGACGCCATGTCCAAGACCCACTCCTGCCCTGACACAGCTGTTACTTGATCCTGCCTGCAGGTGGGGGCCCTTTTGCCCCTCACACCTCGATCTGGGGAGACAGCTGATGGCTTCAAACATCTATAACCTGGAAGGGTGGAGATGGCCACTGCCACCCACCCCCTCAAAAGTGTCACCAGCATTTGGATGAACATTCTGGCCCATTAGAATGTGAATTCCAGGAAGGCAGGAATTTTTGTCTGTTTTGTTCACGTTCTAGGTTGTGGGAGACAGCAGTGAACAAAACAGACAAAAATTCCTGTCTTAATGCTTCTTATAGTGGGGGAGGGCAGGTGCTAACCAGACAAGTAAAATTTATAGCATGATACGTAACGATACGTGCTAAAGAGAAAATAAAGCAGAGAAGGAGGATGTGGAATTTAGGGGAGAGGCTAAATATGAAGATTGTGTGGTCTGGGAAGCCTCACTGAGAAAGCGACTTGAAGTGTTGACTTAAAAGAAGTAAAGGGGTGAGCCCTGCAGATATCTGAGGGAACAGTCTAAGCATAGGGAACAGCATGCGCAAAAGCGCTGGGGCACAAGGATGCCAGATGTGTTTGGGAAGCAATAAAGAGGCGTGTGTCCCCAGAACAGAGAAAATGAGGAGTACAGGAGACGGATGGGAGAGGAACTGTAGAGTGGGGCAGGTCATGAGTCTTGTAGGCCACCTCCATAACTTTGGCTTTGACTCTGAGTGAGGTGCTGTTGTAGATACTGTGGCAGTGACCAGATTCCCACCTTCAGGTCTGAGGCACTCCTTAGCCCAGCTGCTAGGAGAATTGGCAGCCGGAGTGCTCAACTGAGTTCCAAAATCACGTTCAGTGGAAGAAAGCCACCTCTTCAGGACATGCCCTTTTCCTGGGGATAGTCCACAGCCAGTACATAGTGGGTGTGGGGGGTATAAAGGCTTCACCCCCTCACCCCAATTCCAGATGTCTCTAAAAGGCAGCTCAACCCCAGATTTCCCATAGACCCAGCATCTACACAACAGCCTTCTTTGTCCCTGCACACAATCTTGCACCCTTCACGGCCCCCTGTGGGGTCCCCAGTAAACCTACTGCTTAGAAATTTCCATAAAGGGAGACATGGGGATGGTGGAGTAGACCCCTGGTGTGATCTGACAGGTTTGAGAATGGATCAGAGAGGCAGGGGGCCAGAGTAGGAGCAGGGGGGCCAGGAGGCACTGAGGCCAGGATGGCGGCTGTTGAGGCTGTGGGAAATGGCTTGATTCTGCCTACGTTCAAAGGCGGAACCGACAGAAAGGGTCTGTCCCAAGGTTTCATGCCTGAGTGGATGTCAAGGCATGCATTGAGCTGAGAAGGGGAGAGGCTGTGGGCAGAGCCGGCTCTGGAGCTCAGGAGAATGAAGGAAACAAGAGGAACATTTGACCCCAATCTTGAGAAGCAGCAACTGGTTCGAGGTTACATTACCAACCCACACGATAGCTGTGTCTTCTGCCTCCCTTTCTGGGCCTGGTTGGCACACCTCTCTGGAGATCCCTGACTTCAAGGCTTAGCAAAGAAGCCTGCCCTGGTCCTGGCACCCCTGACCTCCTGTGGGGCACCTCTACCTTGAGACACCCCCATCTCCAGTACCCAGAACACAGTACAAAGGGTCAGAGAGATGGGGTGTCCCAGGCTGACCTCCCAGTCTGGGACCTTGTCAGCTAGTCCCATGGACATGCACAGAGACCAATCTATTCCCCATCTGGGTCTCAGACCAACCGCTCAGTTCACAGAATATGCCCTGACAGTCAGACAAGTCCTACCTGCTGGGCAGGTGACTGGCAAGGACACCCCTAAACTTGCTTTAAGAGGTAGAATTCCAGAGAGGGGGGCTGAGTCTCAGGGGTGTGAGGAGTGGTGGTCAACATAAGCTAGGGAACCCCAGGCCAGGCTGAGGGTTACCAGGGGGCTGTGAGGGCCCCTCTAATGCTAAGCTTTTAAGGGTCTTTAATTTCAGATAAACGATGACTTCTCCATAATCCCTTCTTGCTCTCCTTTTGCACCTTCCCCACATTCTCTATAAAAATCAAGATCCAGAGCAGTGGGCTCTGGATAAAGTGAGGTGGGAGGGGAGGATATAACAGTTTGACTATACCTAAAAAAACACAGGTTTTACTTTCAGTATTTCTTTTTTCATTGCAAAATAATGTGTGCAACAGAGCTGTGAAGTCCAGCCTTGGACCCTGCCCCATTCCTGGCCTGGTGTTACCCTCAAGCCCAACCTCATTCCTAACCTTATCCCAAAATCCAGCTTCCTCCAACTGGGGGATGGTGTGAATCTTGGGGACGGACTGTCTATTTTCCACATCACTGAGTAACAAAAATCAGTGCTCTTACATATTTGACTAGGTTGTATTAAAATGATGCCTGTCTTAGGCCTATACCATGGCGGATTCTGTGAGCTAGAAACAACCACCAGAGCTGCAGAAAGGGCACTGGGAAGTGCTGAGTTAGCAGACAAATGCGGAGTCAGGAAAAGTCCTCTCCCCACCTTCCCGAGAGTCATGGCCAGTTGCAGGGAGAGAGGACAGTATCCCTCATTAGGGGCCATATGTGAGTGCTGAAACTAAGATGAGGCCTAAGGTAGGAGTCAGCAGGGGTGGGGACATTTCCCGACATGTGATGTGTGCTACAAACACCCACAGGGGCTGCTATGAAAGGAGGGAAGTCAAGGATGGTTGGGTGGGGAGAATGAGTCAAGAACCCTTGATAGGTCCAAGCAGGTGGACAACCACAAAGCAATGGTATTCTAGGTGTAGGGAAGGTGCTCTTTGAGAAAGAGAATGACAAAAAAAACAATAAAAATGGTTTGAGGAGGGACACAGCTATACATTAAAGGAAAGACCTGCCAAAAAAAGGACCTAAGGTTCAGACTGTGGAGGATTCTAGATGGAAAACAACAAGAATTAGAGCAATGAGTCCAATGCATTTTGAAGGGCAAAGCAGGGTCTGAGTCATGGGCTGGGGACAAGGACTGACTCCCCCACTTCCTGGGGCTGGACAAGCTGGAGATAGCTGACCCCTTGAGAAAACTCCCCCTTGTGGGTGCCTGGCACCCCGCAGGCAGCACCACTGCCCTGAGTCATAACCACTCAGAGCCCTAGCTGTCATCAGTCCAGCATTCCAGCAGCCCTTTCCATGTCACCCCACAGAAAGTCACCTCTTACAGGCAGCAGTCCTCCCCAAACCAAAAGTCTAGTACCTGGTATCAACCCTTGGCCAGAAAATCTCCAACCTACTGGATTTCTTGGGCCATGCATAGGGCCTGAGGCTGAGTCAGAGAGGAAAAGCTAGAAAATAAGTGTTGGAAATAGACTAAACACTTAACAACAAGATTGGGACATTGGTTGACTAGATATCAGCACATTCATAAGAGAGAACACCGTGCAACTTTTAGAAGTACGTGTTTTCCAAGGAAAATATTTCCATCTGGCAGTATTTCCAATGGCACACGTGTGCGCATATACATGCCTACATGCACATGCAGAATCTACAACTATTTACACAATTTGGTATCCCAATATGTTGAAAAGGAGATGGGGAAGTAATTGAACATAAGCTTGACATCAGTAAGATTCAGGTTCAAGTCCTGGCTCAGGCACTTTGCCTCTGTGTGACCATGAGTAGGTTATCAATATCTCTCTGCCTTAGTTTCCCCATCTATAAATGTAGATGATAATCATTTTATCTATGTCACAATGTTGAAGGGAGAATTTTGAAATGCAATAGATGTAAAGTGTCTACCACCGCTTCTGGAACACACTAGGTGTTCAATAAATAGTGATTCCTAATTATTATTGTCACGTTGGTGAACTATGAAAACATGTTCATTGCTTTTATGTCTGGGTTGAAGGTTATAATATTTTCTCTTTGAGCTTGTCTGCATTTTTCAGATTTTTCTTTAGTAAAAGTATATTAAGTTTTGATTTAGAGGAGGAAAGTCATATAAAACAGGAGAAGGGGGACAAGCAGGGTGAATGATTGGCATGAATGTGCAGGGACCTGGGCTGGACCCCACAGGGGCTGGGGTGGGGAGTTACCTGCAGCTTGCGATGCAGGGCACCTGCCTGGCAGGCCTCCCCCAGAGCTGCCTGCAGGGCGTGGGAGACCACGTAGCGCATGCAGGCCTCTGGCGTCTGCTGCTCCTGGGCCGCCTCTATCTCCAGGAGCAGGGCACTGCACACAGAGGCAGACACCAGCTCCGGATCCACGAAGAGGAACACCCTGAGGGCAGAGGTGGGAGGGGCGGCACTGATGCAGATGGCTACTGAGAAGGCAGCTACTGGATGGGCACCCTCAGGGCTGGGCAGCGCCCCAAGCTATTTAGTTCCTCTAAAAGGAGGAGCCTCAAATCCTAAAGTCTCTAGGCGGGATGACAATAGGGAGTGGCAGAGACTAGGGCAAACAGGAGCTCGCACAGCCCTTCTCGAGGGGCAGCTCCAGCCCATTTTGCTGTAGTCCTCTGCCTTCGCACAGGAAAGCAGGCCTTGTCTTGCATCTACATAAGTTCCAACCTTAATCCTGCTCCCCCGCTTAGCATCTTGGCCCAGTGCCTCCATCGCCCTCTAAGAGGGATCCTAACTCCTTCCTGCCAGAACAGAGGCCCTGAACAGCATCCCATCTTCTCTCATCACCCTTCTCACACCAGAAAACCAATCTCACCCTCTCTGTCCTCCTCACTCAACCATGCCATCCCCACTTCTCCGGTGCTAACTGGCCTGGGTCCCCTTCACCTCCCTGCACTCTTCATGAGCACAGCAGCCTCAACCTCAAACTCCAGCTGTGCCCTGAATCAGAGGGAGGCTTCAGCCCCAACTGTATCACCCTTTCTGCAGCAGGAATAGTGGACATTTCTTCAGTCTTTTCTAAGGAGCTGCGCACGCTCAGCAGAAAACCCTCAGATTGCCTCTGAGACTGTGGCTGACCCTCCTCCACTGTGGGTGTTTTGGAGCCCCCTCTGACTGCCTGGCTGGTTTGGTGCTGCTTCCTGGCAGAGTGCGGGGTGGAGATGGAACCAAAAACCTCCGCAACGGCCCCAAGGCTATGTCCACCTTCTGCGGGTGAGCAGGGTAGCTCTGAATCCCTCCCTCCAAGAAAGTCTCCAGAACACCACATGCCTGTCCACCCTCGAACTGCAAACACACTCCTCAGCTGGACAAATGTCACAGCCGGGAAGCTCTGCTGGGGGGCTCCAAATCCAGCCTCTTCTTTTGTTCTCCTGTCCCTGAGCAGCCACAGTCCCCAACACCTTGCAGGGGCTGAAAACAGAGTCCTTTCCGGAGCCACTCACCTCTCCTGGTAGGGGTACAGTTCGTTCATCAAGTTCTGCTCAGCGATGACCATCCTTTGGTAGAGCGTCCCTGCAGATGAGACCACCTCAGCCACAACCCCCAAGGCTCTGACTTCCAGTCCCCACCTTCCCACAGAGGGTGGCAAGACTTTTAAGTTCCTCAGTATCCCAGAGAAAAGGGCGAGACCCGAGGAGGTGCTGGAGGTGTATCCTGGGAGACAAAGACGCGTGGAGGCTCTGACCTGGGACAGCTGTCTCTGTTTTCAGCTTTATGGCGCAGTCCAAGGCAATCGTGCAGTAGGGGGCGGGCAGGGTCAGTAACCTCATGCAGAAGGTGTAGGCCCTCTGGTAGAGCTCCTCCGTGATGCCTGTGGCCTGGGTGGGAGGGAAAGTTGGGGTGCCCAGAACCCAGGTCATGAAGAGTCCTGGGGGGAGTGTTGGGGGAGATTGGAAGAGGAGGAGGAAGGTCGGGCCTCACGGCTGGACTGGAGCTCCCAGCTCTCTCCTAAACCCACATCTTCCAGGATCTTCCTCCAGCACACCCATAAGACATTCCTTTTCTGCTCCTGTCAAGCTTACCAAGGTGGAAACTCATCTCATCAGGTGTCACCAGCCAATCAACACCCCTCCCCCGCCTGCTCCTACTAGCCTTTCTTCTCCACCAGGCCGCGGGTTCCTGCAGCCCAACAGGTTCAAAATCTTGGAGTCACTTCTGCCTTGCTCCTCCTTGCATGAAACAATCCTGTCCCCTCTCCTCTGCGGGAGCCAGCCATGCCCCACCGGCCCCTGGTTCTCCAGTGAGCCACACAGACTTCCTCTTCCTGCCTTCCTCGCCCCCGCCCCCGCCCCCACCCCGAGACAATACACAGCTCCAGGTTACTCTTTCCATAACAATAGAAAAGTTTTATCACATCTCTTTCCTGTGTAGGGATTCATGATGGTTCCCATTGCATGGATGCGCAAATCCAAAGACCTCATCCTGCCATTTGAGGCTCTCCATTCCTTCTCCACCCTGCCTCGACCTCCCCAGAGACCCCCCAATGTTATCTCGGGGTGGAGGGAGGGAAAGGGCACAGCTTGTGCTGCGAAGCCAGTTTGGGGCAGGCAGTCCAAGAGGATTTTCTAGGCTGACCCTGGCAGGGACTGAGCCGCCACTAAGAGAAGAGGACAGTGTCCAACCCAGCCACGTGCGGGTCACCACTACCACCTTGACCTCAGCCCCCAGCTCACCTTGGTGAGCACGTACATTAGAGTAAGCAGCAAGGGAATGATGATGTGCCGGAGGTCCTCGCTTTCTGCCTGGAAAACAGGAGACGATCAGGTGACATTTATTGTGCTGGGAGGCTCCCCGCATAGCAGAAGGAGCAGTCCAGGCCGGGGTGTACAGGGGGTGGGTGGGGAGAGCAAAGGGCCACAGTCTGCCCTGGATACAGGGTGGAGAGCCTTCTGTGAGGGCCTGGGGGGTGCGGGATGCAGGGTCTCCATGGAGGAGGGGTGACATTGCCTCAGGGCAGGAGCCACAGTAAAGCACCAAGCAAACCCCCAACCTGGAGCCTCCCTTGAATGCAGCGTCTCCCTAACAGCTGCACACAGAACGCTGGGCGGCGTGGAGGATAATTTTAGGTGGTACAAGGATAATTTTGAAAAATGTCAATCGTTACATAATTATGTTTATATAGGTGCCTTCTGTTTCTGACAAGTGATAATGGGTTTTCCATTTATGGTCATGTTATGGGGTTTCTTCCCATTTTTTTTTAGAGAAGAATTCTATGATGCCCAGGCTGGAATGTGGTGGCTATTCACGGGCATGGTCATAGCTCACAGCAGCCTTGAACTCCTGAGCACAAGTGATGCTCCAGCCTCAGCATCAGTCTCCCCTCCTCTGGGACTATGGGCTGCCACTGTACCCAGCTTCTTTTTGAAGTATGTTTATTCAAGTAAGCAAGGATAATTGATGTAAAGAAAATATTGCTTATGTACAAGTGCGGGGGGAAGATGTACATGGTAAAAATCACGCCAGTAGTCCACACGTGTCTAAGCACGGTTGGGGCTGAGCCCTGGGCAGGACCCGCCCCTCTCTTCCTCTGATCCCGCCTGCCTCTCCCAGGCTGGGGGAACTCACCTTCTCCAGCTCTCTGAGCAAGATGCGGACCAGCGCTGGACTCTTGCCAGGATCGCGCTCGACCTTCTTGTGCAGGGACCATCTCCACATGCCGGGGCCTGGAGGAAGAGGCGCCCAGCATGACCGGGCAGGGAGGGGATCTGAGAGGATGCTCCCGACCCTGGAGCCCTGGACTGAGGCTTTGCCTCGCTATGGGCCTGGCCCTTCCACCCCCCAGTGCTTGGGTCCATGTGCACTTGGGGTGGGCTCCTCATGTCGGGGGCATACTGATCCATAGTTCTTTGGGAACAACAAACTTTCAGGACAGAAATGAGGACCGGTTGGACACCAGTGGGGACAGTGTGTGCCTGTAGATGGCAGAGCAGCAACGTCTGCATGGGTGCGTCCCCAGGGGCCTGCAGTGCCGTGGGGCATTTGGTTTGGCTGTGGAGCTGGCACAGGTGGTTAAGGAAGAGGGTGGCAGGTTCCCATGTGCTCAGTTCTAGGAGTGTTTAACCAGGGAGCAGGGATGCTTTCTCACTCCTTCAAGCTCTAGACATTTCTAGCAAGAAGAGGGCTTGGCTGTAAGGCCCTCACCCTATGAACTCCAATATGTGGGTTTGGCTGGGGCAGGTTTGGCTGAGGCAGGGGAGCAGCCACAGCCGCCCATTGGCTCTTACCTTGGCTGCTCTGCAGGGCCGGGGCCTGGGCGTTGAGCTCCCGGAGCACAGCCTGCACGCTTCTCTGGAGGTCCAGCTCCACATCTGGGCAGCAGTGGAAAGTGGAGGGGAGCTCAGTCCTCCTGGTCCCACCCTGCCCCACTTCCATTTCCCCTGAGAATGTCTTTAGCCCCTTCTCTGAACCTTAAGAGATGACAAAAGTAACGAATTTTCCTTCTAATGGCACTTGGGGTTCATGATTTAAAGCGTAGTATATATATCGCTGGTGATCAGCAAGACAATTTTAGGTGGTACACAAGTAGTCTTAAAATCTGAATAGTTATGTACTTATTGTACTGCATATTAGGAAAAAAGTAACACATTTTCTTCCTTCTTTCCTGTTTTTCCTTTCCTCATTCTCTTTCTTGCTCTCTCTTGCTTCTGCTATATCACATTCAGCTGTGACGACCACCTTGTCTTCTCTTTCCCCCCATTACAAGGGCAGCCCAGCCTTTATCTTCTGAGCCTTGGGTTCCCCTGCTTTGCGAGGGGAGTTAACTTTTTATGTTTCGCAGAATAGAGAAGTTGCCAGCGGCCCTGGGAGACAGCTTCAAATAAACTTTGTTTTGAAAGGCTTGGGCAGCCAGGACAAAATTCAAAGTCTCAGGCTTTGGCTACATCTGGCCTGCAGACCTGTTTTATTTGGACTTGTGCAGAGTCTTAAAAACAAAAAAAAACAAAAAAAGAAATTAGCTGCCAACCTTTACACATCAGGAGATTTTGCATAAAAGTTTGGGTTTCTGGCAGCTCTTGAAAATCTGCCCACGAAGAATCTGCATGGATTCTTCTCACATGTGACAACTGACGGGGCGGGGCAGCAGCTGCCCCCTCAAGATGGGCCCAGCTTCTCCGGCTCTTCACTGCTCCCACTGCCCTGATTTCACTTACTCTACCTGGCCCCGAAGGCCCCAGAGTTTGAGACCCCTGGCAGCTGACTGAGCCCAACAAGCTGGATTATCTAAAAGGGATAAAGACTAATGCTTTTAGCTAAAGAGGAGAGTGGCCAAATTCATGGGTCGGAGGTTGGGTGGGAGACTGTGAGGACACAAGGATTATGGGGTTCTGGGGAATGAGGTAGACTGGGCTGGCTTGGATGGAGCTTAACAATGGTGGCAAGATCAGATGGGGGCAGCTTAGCTCTGAATGCTGTGCCCTTGAATGCCATGGCAAAGATCTCCTATTCCCCACAGTATCCTCCTGTCTCCCCGTAGACCATATAAGCCTAGCCAAGCCACTCTGAAGGCTGCAGCCACGGGGGACTGGAGACTCTGGACTCTCTTCCCACTGCCCAGGCTTTATAAGCCCTGGGCTTCTCCACAAGCTCCCAAGGAAGGGGGAAGTACCCCAAGTGAATGATACTGGAATTCATCTTAATCTTGGAAATGAGAGCTTGAAGCTGGTTTTGATCTGATGAAGTGAAGGAAAGGAATGGGATGTTTCTTGTGCCTCGAGTGTCTTGGGGTTGCTCATATATGATGTGCACGCCTAATGTCATTGTTAACTCAGAACAGTCAGTAAATCAGTGGCATCCACTGTTGCTATTCTCATCTCCACCCAGGAACGTGGGATATTACTGTTAATTATTAATATGACAACTAATATCTAACATTCAAACAGCACTTGAAAGGTTAACTCACAGAGTATTCCATAGGAGTGGCAAGACAATGCTCTCTGTTCATCAAACCAGGTTCATTTTTGTCACAGGTAGACAGGAAGACTACATTTCCCAGACTCCCCTGTAGTTAGCTACAAGCCATATGACTGAGTTCTGGCCAATGGAATGTGGTGGAAGTAGTGTCTGTCCCTTACAGGCCTGGTCATAACACACCTTGCCCTGTGTTCCATACTCTCTCTTCAGTCCCCGAATGACTTCTTAAAACCCACACGGGGCTGTGATGTGAGTGAGAATAAATATTTGTTGTGCTAATGAAATTTGGGGTTGTTAGGGAGCTACCATTCTCTGACTGACTCATGGATATATGAAGTGTTTTCCAATGTATTATCTCAGTTGATTCAGACAAGAACCCGTGAGTTTGTTTTGTTTTGTTTTGTTTTGAGATAGAGTCTCATTATGTCACCCTCAGTAGAGTAATAATTTTCAATAAATGTTCACTCTAGCATTAACAATGATGTTAATAATAATATGATAATGCCAGTAAGTCATATCTTCCTCATTCTATTTGGTTTTTTTTGAGACAGAGCCTCAAGCTGTCGCCCTAGATAGAATGTTGTGGCATCACAGCACAACCTCCAATTCCTGGGCTCAAGCGAGTCTCCTGCCTCTGCCTCCCAAGTAGCTGGGACCACAGGCGTCCACCACAACGCCCGGCCATTTTTTGGTTGCAGCCGTCATTGTTGTTTGGCGGGCCTGGGCTGGATTCCAACCCGCCAGCTCAGGTGTACTTGGCTAGCGCCTTAGCCCATTGAGCCACAGGCGCCGAGCCTTTTTTTTTTTTCTTTTTGGTATTTTTGGAGGCAGAGTCTCACTATGTCACTCCTGGTAGAGTGCCATAGTGTCACAGCTCACAGTAACTTCCAACTCTTGGGCTTAAGCGATTCTCTTGCCACAGCCTCCCAAGTAGCTGGGACTACAGATGCCCGTCACTATGGCTAGCTATTTTTTTTTTTTTTTTGGTTGTAGTTGTCATTGTTTGGCAGGCCGGGGCTGGGTTCAAACCTGCCAGCATTGGTATATGTGGCTGGTGCTGTAGCTGCTAAGCTATAGGCGCACAGCCAGAGTTTGGCAGGTCAAATGCTGTTCTCCCTGTGTGCTAACTTCCAGGTCCAGAGCCCTTACCCTTTTCTCATGTTGCCCCTGCCGCCACAGAAGTCACACCAAGGGGGGCCTGAGCACCTCTCCCATCCTGCACCTGCCTTTTGGGGAGGGCAAAATAACAATAGCCTTGGTGGCCTTGATATATCGCTGTTTTCCATCCCCAAATAAATATTTTACATCTCAGGGGCTCTTCTTTGTAACTCCGGGAGTTAGGGCTAGGGAGGGCTATAGGACGGGAAGGCAGCCAGGACAACTGCAATCCTGGTCACGGTGGGAAGACTCCCTGCTGGAACCGCCAGCGCAAGCATTCCAATTTGGGAGTGTTTTCTCTCATTCACTGGATTCGGGTGTCATCTGTCACATCTTTGGGTGTGGCTGTCCGTGGTTCCTGCTCACTGCAGTCTGGGTGGGATGACTTGGTGGGTGCCCTACTGTGCCCCCGTGGCAGGTCTGCCCTGTCCCCGGCTCTTTCTGGTGTCTGGTGCTTCAGCCCTCCTTCGATGCTTGGCCACTTTGTTTTTATGAAATTAAATTAGCCTTATCAGTTTCTATTGCTCTCATCCAAACAACCTTCATTGGCACACCTCTCTTCCTACAGGACATCGCCGTGTATTTTTATTGCTGTAATTAAAGTGAGTGCAAAGCAAATTGGCTTTGAAATATTTCACAAGTTGCCTAACAACAAGGTGTTCTGAGAAGCACCCTGACAGGGGTTTCATGGAGCGTGAACGTCATGGAGGGCACTGGCAGGGACCTTGACAGGGCAGCCTACGCACACCCCGGCTGTGTGGTGTAGCTGACTGTTGCTGGGCCACACAGCTGAGCAGCAGGTCTCTGTGATGAATACTTCAGGCAACTGAATACAACAAGTATTCAGTATACTGAATACAACAAATATTGTAACACAGTGGAAGTACCTGTGTATCTCAATGTAGAAAAGGTACAGTAAAAATACAGAGTTATAACCTTGTGTGACCACTCTCTGTTTTTTGAAACCCTCAGTAGAGTGCTGTGGTGTCATAGCTTATAGCAACCTAAAACTCTTGGGCTCAATGATATTTTCCTCAGCCTCCCAAGTAGCTGAGGCTACAGGCACCTGCTACAATGCCTGGCTATTTTTAGGGACAAGGATTCACTCTTGCTTAGACTGGTTTCAAACTCCTGAGCTCAAAAAAATCCATCTGCCTCAGCCCTCCATAAGAGTGACCACTGTCTTATACTCGTATTAGGTCTTGTTGACCGAAACATCTTTCCGTGGCCCATGACTATATTTAGGATATTTTTCACAGTGCTGCCCCACTCCTAGCCTTCCACCTCAAATGCCAGCTAGTTATAGACAACTCAAAATATTGCCAGAGTAGGATTCATTGGGGTTGCCTAACCCAGTGGAGCTACTTCTAATCACTAGGCAGCTGACCCTGTCTTGGGGTCCCCTCCTCTTCCCCAGGACAGGGATCTTCAAGGGCTCTAGAGTCTCTGCCTTCTGGCCTGTGGTGTGGTCTCTGATTTGCTGGGGGGACTCTTAGATAACACAGGTTAGTGTGGTCAGAGGTACAGTCATCCCTCCTTGCTGTCCCAGATTCCAGGCCCGGCTTTAAGCAAATTATTTAACCTCTCTTGGGAGACTGAGGCAGGAGGATCCCTTGAGCCCAGGGGTTCAAGTCTGCACTGAGCTACGATGATGCCACTGCACTCTAGCCTGGGCAACAGATCAAGACCCTATCTCAAAAGAAAAAAAAAGACTAAATGAGTTAATATTTGTTAAGTGATTTTATCACTCCTTGATACAGTGTTAAGTGCTGTACAGGTTTTTGCTAAATAATCGCCACTGTTCGGTTATAAATCCTGGCCGTTCTTGTCATCACTCCCATTGTACAGCTCAGTGACCTGCAAGCAGCTGGGGCTCATGCCGGCATGTGGATGTCCCACCTCTCCAGATGCTCTCACATTTGGGCAGCTGAATTGGGCTCCTGCAGTCTGGTTTGGTGCCTTCCTCTCTGAGCAGCCAGGCCCACTAGATCCTACCCCCCACCACACTGACCTGAGCGCTCCATGGGAGCCTGTGGGGAGCGTGAGGAGTGTGTGGTTGTCTCAGGCAGCAGAATGGAAAGCAAGTGGTTGTTCTGCTCGGAGATAGTTCTGCAAAATAAGAGGTAGGTAGTGCAAGTGGTGTGACGATGCATAAAGTATATTTGGGAAATGGAGATGCTCTCAGGAGACCTAGATTTCTAGCATGCTGGAGAGAAGTCTAGATTTATTTTAGAAATACTTACATGAAGCCATGTGCCAGGCACTCTTCTAAGCACTTAAAAAATACCAACTCACATTAATATTAATATTAAGCATATGAAGTAGATAATATTACCCCGCCACCCCCCATACACAGAGACACACTGTATTCTATAGCTGGGGAAACTGAAATCCAGAGAGGTTAAATAACTATTCAAGGTCAAACAGGTAGTAAGTAAAGGAATGAGGACTTGAACTCAGACCATCTGGATCTAGATCCCTGCCCAAAATCATGGCTCCAGGCTGCCTCACTGTGACCTAAGTCTGCTCCCCAGAACAGCTCACTCAATAGCTGAGAAATGAGGAATTCCAGATAAATCCAAGACTTGTTCCTTGGAGAGAAAATGAACACACAAACAAACACACACCCACCTCTCTAAGGAGAGAGATCACAGAGATAGAAGTGATAAATATCATATATATTTATTGAGAGCAAAAGAGAAAATTTGAATCCTCTATATCATACTGGTTTTTCTAGGAAAGTAAAAATGACTTGAGAGGCTCTAGAAGAGGTCGGTGCCTGTGGCTCCAGGAGTAGGGCACCAGCTGGAGGTGGTGGGTTCAAACCTGGCCCCGGCCCAAAAAAATAAAAAATAAAAAGAGAGGCTCTAGAAGAGTGAGGAAAAAACTATTTATATTAATAACCGGGGAGGAGACAGAGAAAGTTGTCAAAGAACTAGCCCTAAAAAAGTGGTGTCTGTCCCAGAGTGTTTCTCTGTTAAGTTCTTAGAAACCTGCAAAGCAAAGAAAATGTCTATGTTATTTGAACTGCTCCAAAGCACAGAGAATAAAGGACCGATTCTCAGCTATTGGACAACACCAGCTTAACTTGGATACCAAAATCTAATAAAGATAGTTTAAAGAAATTGGAAAGGTAATGGTTATTTGTAATGATCTTTGGAACGGTTATTATAAAAAAAAAATCAACTGATCAACAAACAAAAAACATAAAATAACAAGTGCTGGCAAAGATGCTCCAAATTGGAGCCCTGATGCATTGAGGCTGTGGCCACTGTGGTAAATGATCTGGCAGGTTCCTCAGAAAGTTCAACATAGAATTACTGTACAATCTAGCAATTCCACTTTTGGGTAAACATTCAAAAGAAGTGAAAATAGGAACTCAAACAGATGCTTGTACCAATGTTCACAAAAACATCAAAATCGCAAAAGAGTAAAAGCAACTGAAGTGGCCACCAACAGAACAATGAATGGATTAAAAATATGATATATACATATAGTGGAAACTTACTCAACCTCTAAAAGGAACGAAATTCTGATACATGTTGTATCCTGGACAAACCTTGAAAACATTATGCTGAATGAATTAAATCAGACATAGAACCACAAATTGTGTATGATTTCACTTAACATGAGGTACCTAGAGTAGGAAAATTCACAGAGACAGAGACAGCAAGTATAACAGAGCTATAGGGTTGGGGGGAGGATAAGGCGTGATTGTTTAATGGGCAGAGAGTTTCTGTTTGGGAGGACAGAAATGTTCTGGAAATGGACAAAGGTAATGTTTGGACGACTTTGTGAATGTACTTAACGCACTGAATTGTATATTAAAAATTAGTAAAATGGTAAATTTATATTAGGTCTATTTTATCAAAAATAGATTGGACTCACCTATAAATACGGATGTAAAATTTAAAAAGCAAACACCAACAAATTGAATTCAGCCATGCATTGAAATTATAATGTACTATAAACAATTTAAGCCTATCGATAATCATAGAAATTAAAATGCGAGCTACCAATGGCAAAGATTAGAAAAGATAATGACATCCAATGTTGACAAGGACATAAGAAAATTTCCTGTCATACAGAGCTGCTCAGGAGGAAAGTTGGTACGGACTTTTTGGAGGGTAGCTGGGTAATGAGTATCAAATTCAAAATATTCACACTTCTTGTCACAGCAATTCCACTTTTAGGAACTTATCCTAGGAAAAATATTGGACAAGTGGATAAAGGGTATGTATAGTAATAGTCACTAAAACATTGTTAATAATGGAGAAAAATCAGGAGAAACATAAGGCATGATCATAAGATGTCCATGAAATGAATTAATCTGTGTAATAGAATATATGATGTAGTTATAAAATGATGATGTATATCTCTAGTTACTGGATTGAGGAGTTTTTCCAAATCATTTTATTTTATTTTATTTATTTATTTTTTGAGACAGAGCCTCAAGCTGTCATCCTGGATAGAGTGCTGTGGCATCACAGCTCACAGCAACTTCCAATTCCAGGGTTCAAGCGAGTCTCCTGTTTCTGCCTCCCAAGTAGCTGGGACTACTGGCGCCCACCACAATGCCCGGCCTTTTTTTGGTTGCAGCCGTCATTGTTGTTTGGCGGGTCCAGGGCTGGATTCAAACCCGCAAGCTTAGGTGTACTTGGCTGGCGCCTTAGCCCGTTGAGCCACAGGCGCCGAGCCCAAAGCATTCATTTTAAACAGTAGGTGACAAAATAGTTAATATTATTTCTCTAACATTAATTTTAGGTATAAATTTGCATATATGCATTGAAAAAAAGTCAGGAAAACCATGTGACTTTCAAGGTTCAGGTTCTGGTTAAGACGGAATAAGTGTGCTCCACTGTAACTCTCCACTAAATACAACTAAAAACCCTGAATAGGCCGGGCATGGTGGCTCACACCTGTAATCCTAGCACTCTGGAAGGCTGAGGTGGGTGGATTGCTTGAGCTCACAAGTTCGAGACCAGCCTGAGCAAGAATGAGATCCCATCTCTACTAAAAAATGAAAAACTGAGGCAAGAGGATCACTTGAGCCCAAGAGTTTGAGGTTGCAGGGAGCTATGATGGCACGGCGCTCTACCAAAAGTGAGACCCTGTCTCAAAATAAAATAAAATAACCCTGAATAGTATGCAGGGACCACCTATTTCAGGACTCTGAAAAGTAAATGGTAGCAGGCAATGTGGAAGGAAATCAGAACATGCAATCAAAACAATCTGGCAATGAATTTTCTGTTTCTCCCCTTTTGTGATACATCATCCTGGACACCAAGTCAGCCTGAAACTCAGAAGTGCACACTAAGTGGAGACAGAAGTCAAGGAAAAGTCCTCTCTGCTGGTCTGAGGAGCAGGAAAAAAAGGCCCCCGAAGGACTAGAGAGATGGGGAAGCTTCCTCCTTTTTCCATTTTCTCCTGCTGTAGCCCCAGGCGAGCTTGTAACAGCAGGAGCAATGGCAGCAGTGAGGAAAGCAGTGGCTATGCAGGTGCCTAAAATTCTGGGGAAGGAAAGTTGTTCTGTCTAACTAGAGGAAATGTGTCGCAATGGCATGGGAAGAATCCTTATTGCTTTCTCCCTCTTATTAGGGGAACAAAAAACAGGACAAATAAAATGAATAATAATACGATAGACCTAAATCCAAATATAGCAATATTTATGTTAAATGTAGATGGGTCTAATTTAACACCAACTTAGACAGAGATTGTCAAAATGAATAATAAAGGGAAGAGGACTCAACTCTATGCTGTCTGTAATGAACTCATTTTGAATATGACATAGATAAGTTAAAAGCAAAGGATAAAAAAAGATATACCATGCAAACACAAATTAAAAGAAAATGAAGTAGGGGCTGGGCACAGTGGCTCACACCTGTAATCTTAGCACTCTGGGAGGCAGAGTTGGGTGGATTGCTTGAGCTCAGGAATTTGATATCAGCCTGAGCAAGAGCAAGACCTCGTTTCTACTAAAAATAGAAAAACTGGCTGGGCATGGTAGAGGGCACCTGTAGTCCCAGCTACTCGGGAGGCTGAGGCAAGAGGATCACTTGAACCCTAGAGTTTGAGGTTACTGTAAGTTATGGCAGCAGGGCACTCTACCCAGGGTGACAGAGTGAGACTCCGTCTCGCAAGAAAAAAGAAAGCTGAAGTGGCCATATTAACATGAGGCAAAGCACATTTCAGAGCAGGGAAAATTACCACAAATAAAGAGGAACATTATGCAATAAAAAAAGGGTTAATTCATGAAGAAGATATAACAGTTATAGATGTGTATGTACCTAACAATAAGGTTTCAAAATATGAAGAAAAAATTTACTTAACTAAAAGATAAGTGAATACATTTACAATTATAATCAGGGATTTTAATAGATCTTAGTAATTAATAGAAAAATAGATGGAAAATCAGCAAGAATATAGAAAAACCCCCATCAACAACTGAATTGAACCAACATTTGTAGACTACTATACACAACAGCAGGGGCATACAAATTCTTTTCAAGTGCTCATGAAACATTTACCAGGTTAAACCATACCCTGTACCACAGAACAAACCTTAACAAATTTAAAATAATTGAAGTCCAAAGTTAAACTTGAAATCTATAAAGGTAACTTCAAATACTTGGATATTAAACAACACATTTCTAAATAATCCATAGGATCAGAACACAAAAGGGAAGTGAACACTTCCGAACTCATTTTATGAGTCCAGCATTACCCTAATATCAAGCAGACAAAGAAAATACAGGAAAAGCAAATAGACCGATAACCCTAATGAACATATGTGGGACGATCAAGTCCAACGATATAGAAAAAGACTAATAAACAACAACTTGATGGGTTTAACCCAAGGATGTAAGATTTGTCCAGTAATTGAAAATCAGTGTTATCCACCATATTAAAGACTGAAAATTGAAGACCATAGAATCAAATACTTTTACTTTTAAAAAGTATTTGACAAATTTTGACACTCAGTAATGAGACAAACTTACAGTAAATTAGGAATATAAGGAAATTTTATTAATCTGATAGAGGATATCTACAAACAGCAGTTAACAACAACCCCCCGAGCTCACTGATATATTTAATGGTGAAAGGCAGAATGTTTAACCTCAAAAATTAGGAAAAGACTAGGATGTCCATTCTTACCCCTCCTATTTAACATGATATTGGAAGTTCCAGCCAATGTAATAATAAGAGGGGAAAAGAGGAATACAGGTTGGAAAGAAATAAATAAAACTGTTAGCAGATAATATGACCCTATTAGCAGGTGACAGGTCTACATCGAAAATCCCAAGGAATCTACGAAAAAAAAAAAAATCTCTTGGAACTAGTAAGTGAGTTTAGTAGGGTCACAAGATACAAGCTCAACATATAACATCAGCCACATTTCTTTATACTAACAATGAACGATTGGAAACCAAAATATAAAACACAATACCACTTATGATAGATCCAAAAAAATTTTAGAGATAAACCTTAGAACTCACATGCAGGCTCTGTATGGTGAAAACTACAAAATGCTGATTGAGTAAATCAGAGAAGATCTAAATAAATGGAGCAACATACATGGGTTGACGGTTTGGAAGACCTGATACTCTTAACATGTTAACTCACTCTAGACTGATTCGTATATTTAAGGTAATTTGAATAACAATACCAGCAGGATCTTTTTGTGAACACATACAAGTCAACTACAAAATGAAGGAACTGGAATGGCCAAACAATTTCTGAAAGAGAATAATGTTTGAGGACTCATACTCCCTTATTTAAGAATCACAGTAAAGTTATTAATAAAGGGCTAGACACATAGATCAATGGAACAGAACAGAGAGTTCAGTAGACCCACAGGGATATGACCAATTGATTTGTGACAAAGTTGCAAAGGCAAATCAATGGACAAAGGAGAGTCTTTTCAATAAACAGTGTTGGCACAATTGATCATTAGTATGCATAAAAAACTCGACTTGACTTAAATCCTACACCTTATATAAAAATGAACTCAAGATGGATCATAGATTAAGATGTAAAGTTCAAAACTATAAATTTTAGAACAAAATATAAGAGAAAATCTTTGTGACCTTATGTTAGGGAAAGAGTTCTTAGATATAATACCAAAAACATGACAATTTAAAAAATGCATACAATTTTAAAAAATGTATACATTGGATTTTGTCAATTTTTTCATTTTTTGAGACAGAGTCTCACTTTGTCACCCTCAGGAGAGTGCTATGGCATCACGGCTCACAGCAACCTCAAACTCTTGGGTTCAAGTGATTCTCTTTGCCTCGGCCTCTGGGGATAGTTGACTATAGGCACCTGCCACAAAACCTGGCTCATTTCCTCATTTTTAGTAGACATGGGGGTCTCGCTCTTGCTCAGGCTGATCTCGAACTCCTGAGCTCAAGCAATCCATCCACCTCAGCCTCCCAGAGAGCTGGAATTACAGGTGTAAGCTACCACACTGGTCCTTACTTCATCAAAATTTAAAATTTTGGTTTTATGACCAACACCTTTAAGAAAATGAAAAGACAAAGTAGAGACTTGGAGAAAATATTTGCAAGTCATGTCTGACTAAGAACTAATAACTAGGATAAATAACTCCAAACTCAACAAGAAGAAAACAAATAATACCCCTAATTGGGTAAAAGATCTAAGTACATAACTTCACCAAAAAAGATATGTGAATGGCAAATTACCACATAAAAAATGCCCAATATTGTTAGCAGTTTGGGAAAAGCAGATGAAAACCATGAGATATCACTATACACCTATTACAGTGACTAAGTTTTTAAAATGGAAAATCGGAAGTGTTGCAGACCACATTGGGGAACAGAAACTCTTGTACATTACTGGTGAGAATACAAAATGGCATGGCCATTGTGGAAATGGTTCGGGGATTTCTCATTAAGTTAAACATCACTTACTATATGATCCTGAAATCTTACTTTTAGCTATTTCCTAGAGAAATGAAAACTCAATGTTCACACAAACACCTGTTTGTGGATATGTAGAGCAGCTCTATTCATAATTGCCCAAACTGGAAACAATCTAAACACCTTCAATGGGTAAGTGGATACACTGATTGTGATACAGCCACACAATGGGATACCCAGTGATAAAAAGAGAACTGGTGAAACAAAGTGCGTGAATCTCAAAGACATTATGCTGAGTAAAAGCAGCCAGACTCTGAAGGTTACATGCTGTATGCTTTTGTTTTGATGACATCTAGAAAAGGAAAAATGATAGAGTCAAAGAACAGAGCATTGTCGGACATGGCAGCTCACACCTATAATCCCAGCACTTTGGGAGACCAAGGTGGGAGGATTGCTTGAGTTTATGAGTTCAAGACCAGTCTAAGCAACAGTGAGACTCCATCTCTAAAAAAACCCATAAAAATTAGCCAAGCATTATGGTGGTGATTGCCTGTAGGCCCAGCAATTTGTGAGGCTGAGGTAGGAGGATTGCCTCCTGAACTCAGGAGTTTGAGGTTGCTGTGCGCTATGATGATACCACTGTACTCTAGCTAGCTCAATTGAATGAGACTCTGGCTTAAGAAAAACAAACAAATGAACATCAACAACAAAAACCAGATCAGTGTTACAGGGGACTAGGGGAAGGGTTGACGATGGGGGGACAGAAGTGAAATTTTGGTGTGACAAAAACGTTCTGTACCCTGACTGTGGTGATGGTCACAAAACCTTTATTTGTGTTAAAACTCAGAACTGTAAAACAATAATAGTCTGTTTGACTATATGTAAATTAAAAAAATAATGACATAATGCATTAAAAAAAAAAGGAAAAGCCCACACCTTAATTTATAACTGACATCACATGCTTATACATTTTTATAGGTTTTACCAATTCTAGAATTTACTCAAAGAGGGGGAGGGTCATGGCCCTTGCATCTTCAAAAGTAAAAGAATCTTTTGGTCCATTTGATGGTCCTCTCACAGCCATATTATTATTTTGTTTTTTGTTTTTGAGACAGAGCCTCAAGCTGTCGCCCTGGATAGAGTGCCGTGGCATCTCAGCTCACAGCAACCTCCAATTCCGGGGCTCAAGCGAGTCTCTGGCCTCTGCCTCCCAAGTAGCTGGGACTATAGGCACCCACCACAATGCCCAGCCATTGTTTGGTTGCAGCCGTCATTGTCGTTTGGCGGGCCCGGGCTGGATTAGAACCCGCCAGCTCAGGTGTACGTGGCCTTAGCCCACTGAGCCACAGGCACTGAGCCCTCACAGCCATATTAAACCAGATCATACACACACACAAGACAACAGCTGCCTCCACAAAGACACCTAAGGACCCGGTGTGAAGGTGGCTGACTTTTCAATTCACACCCTTGTGCTGCTATAATTTATAAAAAGTCTGTCCATGTTATATATATATATATATATTCTAAAAGCAAATAAGCCTCTGTGTCACATTGACCAATTTACAGGAAACAAAGAACATGTCGAAGAACAAGACCTGGATACAATCTTCAAAATGCAGACAGGACGAAATCCTAAGTAGCAAGGAAGGCAGAGACTGGGTGGTGGGGAGAGATAGGAAGGTAATGGAGAGAAGGGGACCTATGGATGAAAAGGGGCTTGAGAAACATTAGCAACTGATGGTAACCTACAAGCCTTGTTTGGCTCCCAATTCAAACCATCAGAAACAATTTGCAATTGCATTTATTACATTCGAGGCAATTGGATATTTGAACACTACAGACATGTCGGGAGAAGGTGGTAACACTATTGTAGTTATGTTTGGAGACAGAATCCTTATCTCTTTTTCTCTGAACTTTAAATTTTGAGATAATCAGATTCACATGCAGTTGTCAGAAATAATGCACAGAGACCCTGTGTACCCTTGACCCAGTTTCTCCCCAATGATAACATCTTGAAAAACTACAATACTGTATCATAACTGGGACATTGACATTGATACAATTTTGTTCACATTTCCCCCATTTTACTTACACTTACTTGTGTGTGTGTGAGAAGTCTCATCTTCTAGTGATAACACACTAAACTACACCACAAAAAAAAAAAAAGGATTTCATTTACGTTTGCCTATAAGCAATGAGGTTACAGGTAATTTTAATTTTAATACATTTCTACACATTCTGATTTCTTAATATTAAGTATGTTATTTTTTACTATGTAATAGGAGGCACACACAAAAAATGAGCTAAAATATAGGTAAGTTGTGAAATAGTATAGTAACTAAATGAACATCTATAAGCCCACTAGTCAATTTAAGAACATTTCACTGTGGATAGCTTTTGACATAAAAAGTCAATAACACTATTAAAAAAATCACTCCGCTTCTTCTCCCTGGGCTCCAGGGACGGCGGAGGTGTTAGGCTGCTCCCTCCTGTGCTAAGGGTGACCGCTGGAGTCTGCAGAACTGTGTTCATGTCCAGCTCTCTGGCCATTGGCTGGTGTGGCCTAGTGCAGGCCTCTCTGAGATCTCACACCCAGAGGGAATGCCACATTAGTGAATGACACTGTTGTTAAAGGCTGTCCGTGGGTATCGGGGACCCAAAGGCCCCACTAAAGACAGGAGCATAAAATTTCATGTCATTCTTTCTAAAAGTGTTCCCTGCAATATTTTGAGACAAAAAATAAAATAAAAGTGCTTCCTGACATGATTTTGTGAATAACAGTAGGCATTTAATTCAAAATGAACCATGAAAATTTGAAATTCACGACATATAAATTTCGTGGCTGAGCTTGGGGCATTCCCAGACTAAGGGGAGGAGCTGTAAATGGTAATAGTGTGACCAGAACCACCACTCACAGCAGACAGGCACAGAACTGAGGCAGGTGTTGACCTCAAGTCGTGTGTGTGTGTGTGTGTGTGTGTGTGTGTGTGTCAGGGGAGTGGTGGAGAGAGGAGGCCTAGGAAAGCTTTCCAAATGAGACTTAGGAGTCTGGGGGTCTGAAGTCCCCCACTATTACTTGTGTGGACGTGGAGAATATTCCTAATAACCTCTGCCCCAACCCTCACTGCGTCCAAGCCATCATCATCGCCTGCTTGGATCATGGCAGTACCCCTACTGAATCTTCCAGCTTCCATCCTTTCCACTATGATCCACTCTCTGGTTGAAGCCCTCCCATGGCTTCTCTTTGATCTAGTGAATTCTGGGCTCCTCCTCCTGCCTCCAAGCTTGCCTGATCCGGCCCCAGTGCATCTTTCTTGCTGCATCTTGACCCTGTCCTCCTCTCACTGGCCAGACTCTTGGTGTTTGGGTTGTTTCAATTTGCCAAACTTGGCCCAACCCCAGGGCCTTTGCACGCCTCTGCCTGGGGCAGCCTTCCCTCAGCTTTCCCCACAGCAGGCTCCTTCTCAACATCCAGGTTTCATTTCAAATGTTATTTCCTCGAGAGTCCCGCCCTGAGCACTCTGTCCTAAATAGCCCTCCCAGTCATATTCCAGTATACTCTTTGGTTTTATTTATAGCATTGATCAGTATTGGGAATTTTCCAGTCATGATAAGATTTTTTGGCTATCATCTTAATACACTTTTTGTTGCTGTAACAGAATACCTGAGAATAGATAGTTTCTAAAGAAAAGAGGTTTATTTGGCTCTCTATTCTGGTGGCTGGAAAGTTCAAGATTTGAGCATTAGTATTTGGTAAGGGCCTCAGGCTGTTTCAGCTCAGGGGAGAATTTGGGAGAGAAGCTGGGCTTGTGTGAAGAGATCACTTGGTCACTAGGTAAGAGGGGCGGGGTGGGTGGGGGGTAGAGATGCAAGTCTCTTTTAAGCAATGAGCTCTGGAGAGAATTGATAGAGAACTCACTCACCCTGGAAGGAACTGATGTATTCCTGAGGGATCTGCCTCCATGACCCAGACACCGCCCACTAGGCCCCACCTTCAACGCTGGGATCAAATTTCAACATGAGGTTTGGCAAGGACGAATATCCATACCATAGCAGCTATTGATTAGAATGTGAGCTCCACAGACACTGGGTCCTGGCATGCCTTCTTTGCTGCTACATGGCTAGCACCTAGGGCAGCGCTGCCCTCAGTAGATGATGAATCCGTATTTTAGATAAACAGTTGATGAATGGCCAGAATATTGCCAAAATCCACCTGGCCAATAAATGATGGAACCAGGGCCAAGGCGCAGATCACAACCTGGGGTACAGGGTCACGGCCACCTCCCTTGCCCTTGTCACCCCTTCCTCTCCCTGCTCCAAACCTCACGGAGTCAACCTCTGCCCTAAAAATATAAAATGAATAGAGCAACCTTCTGTCTGGGTGGAATTGCAGCCTTAAGGAAAAGAAATCTCACAGATAAAGACTAAAAAAGAACTGTATATCCTGAGAGTTTCTGGACTGATTTTTAATTGAAACTGAAATTCTAAGAAGCTTTAACCATGACCATCGGGAAGCCTCCTTATTCATTCATTCCTTCATTCCTTATTTCACTCACTTGTTCACTCATCAAACATTCATTCAGCATTTATGTATACTTGTGCAGGTCCACCTTGTTCCTACTGCAGCAGACCTTTGTCTAATCTATTTCCTGTCCCTCGGGGCTGCTGGCCATACCAGGGGTGGGGGAGAGCCCTCAGGGGACACGCCTGCACTGAGACAGGAAATGGAAACAAGCAGAATATAACTCATTCTCAAAATGCATCAGCGTCTCATTTGCCTTCGCTTCAGGGATGAGGTGAATTTCTTGGGAAATGAAGTTTGCCCTTTCAGACACCAAACCTCTGAATGTTTTTTTCATCAAGTCTTGATGGGAATTGATTAGCCGATCCATGTCATAAAACAGTGAAGACAGCAGGATCTGTTGGTGGGTGAGGGCAGCCCCCACCCTACCCTGAATGACTCCTACTTTCTGAGTTCCATGCACGCAGCCCTGTGTCCGGCAGGCAATGGGTGAATCAGGGCTGCAGTCCCACCTACTACCCCACTGGCCTTTTGTGATTCACCGAGCCTGGGAAGGTGAGGTTTTACAGTTCATTCATCCCAAGAGGCCCTTGCTGTAATTTCTCTGCTCAAAGGGGGTGCTTCTTTCTCACTTGAACAAAGTGCCTTCTGTGTTAGCTGCAGTCCTGCCTTGGCCTTCTCTGCTCTTCCACCCAACCTCCAGTTTGCTGGGAAGCCAGACAAGCACATGCGATCATCTTGTACGTCACATACAGAAACTACCTGAGCCATCCACGAAAAGCAAATGGCACCTCCATCCGTGGACCTGGAACATCTATTTGGGCTGCCCAGAGGTCCATCTGGCTCTTTTCTGAGTTCCTGGTAGGATGTGGGGTAGCTGAGCTTGCTGAGTAAACTAAAGAGCATCTATGGAACACAAACCATGTGGCAGAAATTGTTGCAAGACCTGAGAGTTCAGAGACAAATGAATGAGACGCGGTCCTTGCCCTTAGAGACTGGTGGTCTGCCAGTCCGTAACTTCTTAATGACCATGCTGTGGCTCTACCTGCCCAAGACCCTTGGAACAGATCTGACACACTCCCGGCTTGCCACGAGCGCACTGAAACTGTCTCACAGCCCAGAGCCCACAGCATGCTTGTCATAGATAGTTTTATGTGTCAACTTGACTGGGGTAAGGGATTCCCAGATAGCTGGTGAAACATTATTTCTAGGTATGCCCGTGAGGGTGTTTCCTGAAGGAATTAGCATTTGAATTGGTAAATTGAGTAAAGAAAATCTGCCATTTCCAATGTGGTCCTCAATCTATTGAGGACCCAAATATATCACAAAAGAGAAGGATGAGGGTGGCACCTGTGACTCAAAGGAGTAGGGTGCTGGCCCCATATGCTGGAGGTGGTGGGTTCAAACCCAGCTCTGGCCAAAACTGCAGAAAGGAGAAGGGTGAATTTGCTCTCTCTGCTTGAGCTGAGCACCCCTCTTCTCCTGTCCTCGGACATCGGTGGTCCTGGTTCTCCAGACTTCACTCAGAGACTTACACTATTGGCTCCCTGGTCCTCAAGTCTTCAAACTCGGACTGGAACGCTACCACTGGCTTTTCTGGGTCTCCAGCTTCAGAAGGCAGCTGTGGGACTTCTCAGACTCAATAATCACATGAGCCAAGCCCCGGTAAACACATCTCTCTCTAGTGTCCTCCACTGGTTCTGTCTCTCTGCAGCACCCTGATTAATATGATATTAACAACACTACTCGTTTTACAGATTCCTAAGGGGCAGCCCCAGAGAACACTCTGCCTTGTATATTACTAAATTCACATTTCACATAAGAAAACCATGACTGTGGCAAAAATCTAAAAGGCACAAATAACCATGCAGTGAAAAGCCTCATTTGTCGTCAGTTCAACAGTTTCTTTTCCCAGAAGAAACCGCAGTTTTGGAAACTTGAATCTATGGCTAACATTTAAAAGTCAGATTTTACATTTTAAAAAAAATCAGGATGTCCAGCTTTTATTTAAAAGAAATAACTGGAAGCTCTGCCAATACTGGGCTCATAGTCCAGTGTGGCAACAATCAGCCGGTGCTGATGTGCGGCTGCACCTGTGCTCCCAGGACCTCAGTGTCTCCCACTATTGCTTCCCCTGAATGGGCAGTGCCAGGGAACCCACACCAGCACTATCGGCCTGTGTGGGTCATCATTCACGCACGGGCAATCCAGGTTCCATAGTGGTGCGGGGTTGTAATTCTCCCAAGAGAAGAGTTAATTACAGAATGCCTGATATGAAGTGGGCATTAGGGTTGCCTGCAGACTCATAGTCATTCAACAATTTTTTTTTTTAAGAGACAGAGTCCCTCTCTCTCTTTTTCTGTCACCCAGGCTGTAGTAAAGCCACTGAATCATAGCCCACTGCTGTATCAAATTCTTAGGTTCCAATGATCCTCCTGCTCCAGCCATTGAGTAGTTGGGACTTAAGGCACACGGCACCATACTGGGTAATTTTTTCTTATGTTTGTAGAGATGGGGTCTTACTATGCTGTCCAGGCTGGTCTCAAACTACTAGACTCAAGCCATCCTTCTGCCTCAGCCTCCCAATGTGCTGGGATTACAAACATGAGCCACTGCACCTGTGCATTCAGCAAATATTTATGGTGCATCTCTGTATTTCACATTAGTACCTGTTTGTACCATGTTTGTTAATTGACTGGTTATTGTAAGTTACACAAGGACAGGGACTGTGTTTGGTCACTCCTGAGTGAGTCCCCATTACCTGACATTATGTATGAAGGCCATTGATAAAAACGGTTGAATGAGAGAAGGCCAGGCCCATGTATGAAGACAAGACAGGACGGAGCCACCGTTCCCAAGTCACTCTCAGGCCAGGAGGCAGAAACAAGCCCACTGGGTACAATCGTTACAACAAATGGCCCAGGAAGCAGAGATTACATGGATGTTCAGAACACCACAAAGAGGACAGCAGTCCCATAGGGGCTGGGGAGACAGACATAGGGGTGAGAAGGACGTCGTGCCTTGCCACACTCACGTAGTGGCCACCCGTGTCACCTGTGCATCTCTCTTATGCCCCATCTTGGACAACCCAGGCTGCAGCGTTTTCTGCCACAAAACAGCCTGCAAGGTGCTGACTCATCAAGTGGCACATCACGGTTTGTCTCTCAGTCCTCACACCCCTCAGGGTCCCCAGTACCATCAGGAATGCACATTACAGGGAAGCAATACACAGCCCCCCGCCAAGCCAGCAAGACTCTCGGTAGCTGTAAGAGGCAGCCAGAAAAGAGGCCATGGGACCCAAGCCCTGTGGTCACCCACTGCAGCCTCCTACCTTTCACTGCCCTCAGCGTTCACGGTTCCATCTATTCAATAGTTCCCGAGCACCTTCTATGGGTCAGACACTGTCCCAAGTCCTGGAGATAAGACAAAAGGTTAAAGTGGACAAAATGCCTACTCTCATACAGTTTACCTCTCAGCAGCTGTGTGGGGGACACACAATAAACCAAATAATTAAATCGTATATACGATGACGGTAAGTACATTAAAAATATAGTTGTGAAGAGGAATTGGGGGGGGGTTCTAGAGTTGGGAGGGCATGAAGTTTATGGATATACAGGTATTTAAATATATGTATTTAAAATTTACAATATTCTTTATTATTAATTGACAACTTATAATTGTATACACTTAGGGGCGCCAAGAGACGTTATGATACATGTATGTAATGTGGAATGATTAAATCAAGCTAGTTAACATATTCATCACCTCAGTAGGTATCATTTGTGAGAACATTTAACATTTACTCTCTTAGAAATTTTGAAATATACACTACACAGTTATTATTTTTTTTTTCTGAGACAGAGTCTCACTATGTCTCCCTCTGTAGAGTGCTGTGGTGTCATAGTTCACAACCTCTGGGCTTAAACGATTCTCTGGCCTCAGCCTCCCGAGGAGCTGGGACTACAGGCGCCCGCCACAACACCTGGCTATTTTGGGGTTGCAGTTGTCATTGTTGTTTGGCAGGCCCGGGGTGGATTCGACCCCACCAGCTCTGGTGTACGTGGTTGGTGCCCTAGCCACTGAGCTACAGGCGCTGGGCCTACACTACACTATTATTAACCAGCTACACTACACTATTATTAACCGTAGTCATCCTGCCAGGCCATAGATCTTTAAAAACCAATTCCTCCCATCTAACTGAAACTTTGTAACCTTTGACTGGCCAAGGTCTTCTCCCAAGTGCAGGTGAGGTCTCTAAAAGAATGTGTTTCCAATTAATGACAATTATTGACACAGTGAGAGTGAGGGAAGGGGAGAGCAGAGAGAGAAAGAATGAGGGAGGGGTGGGGAAAGGAAGAGCAGAGAGAGGGAAGGAGCGAGGGGGGTGGGGTCTTGGTGTGTGCCGCACCTTTTGGGGCAAAACACGATTGTAAGAGGGACTTTACCCAACAAATGCAACCAGTGTAACATGGTTTCATGGACCCTCAATGAATCCCCAACAATAAAAAAAAAAAAGAGTGTGTTTCCCCAGTGGGAGCCCTGTGAGCAGAAGCCTGAAAGAGGCAAGGCAGTAAGCCACGTTGTACCTGCGGGGGAAATGCTCCCAGCTCAGAGTCAGGCCAAGGCCTGAGGTCAGAGGGCACTG
>CAUYON010099355.1:0-22398 GCA_963573935.1 Arctocebus calabarensis
GGGTCTCTCCCTGGTTTAGGGATCAAGGTGATATTTGCTTCATAGAATGTGTTGGGTAGTACTCCTTCTTTTTCTATATTTTGGAAGAGGTTTAGTAATATAGGTACTAGTTCTTCTTTAAAGGTTTGGTAGAATTCTGACTTGAAGCCATCTGGTCCCGGGCTTTTCATTTTAGGGAGATTTTTTATATTTGATGCTATTTCAGAACTTGATATAGGCCTGTTCAACATTTCCACTAGATTCTGGCTAAGTCTTGGTAGGTGGCGTGCTTCCAAGTATTGGTCAATTTCCTTGAGATTTTCATATTTCTGAGAGTAAAGTTTCTTATAATATTTGTTAAGGGTTTTTGAATTTCTGAGGGGTCTGTTGTTATTTCATATTTACCATTTCTGATTGATGAAATTAGACATTTTACCCTTTTTTTCTTGATTAGGTTAGTCAAAGGTTTATCTATTTTATTGACCTTTTCAAAAAACAACCTTTCTGATTTATTGATCTGTTCTATAATTCTTTTGTTTTCAATTTCATTTAATTCTGCTCTAATTTTGGTTATTTCTTTTCTTCTGCTGGGTTTGGGGTTGGAATGTTCTTCCTTCTCCAGTTGCTTGAGATGTCCCATTAAGTTGTTAACTTCCTCTCTTTCAGTTCTCTTGAGGAAGGCTTGCAGTGCTATAAATTTCCCTTCTAGCACTGCCTTTGCAGTATCCCAGAGGTTCTAATAATTCATGTCTTGATTGTCATTTTGTTCCAAAAATTTGGTAATTTCCTTCTTAATCTCATCTATGACCCAGTTATCCTTCAGCAAAAGGTTATTTAGCTTTCATGTTTTTGTATGAGTATGCAGATTCCTGTTGTTATTGAGTTCAACTTTTATTCCATGATGGTTGGAGAAGATGCAAGGAATAATTTCTATTCCTTTAAATTTGCTGAGATTAGACTTGTGAACTAAGATGTGATCAATTTTTGAGTATGTTCCGTGGGGTGCTGAGAAGAAAGTGTATTCAATTTTATTAGGATGATATGTTCTGTAGATGTCTGTTAAATCCAGATGTTGAATGGTTATGTTTAAGTCTAAAATTTCTTTACTTAGCTTCTTTTTGGAGGATCTATCCAACACCACTAAAGGGGTATTAAAATCTCCAACTACTATGGAGGTGGAGGAAATCACATTACTCATGTCTATTAGAGTTTTTCTTATAAATTGAAGCACAGTCTGGTTGGGTGCATAAATATTAATAATTGAAATCTCAGCATATTGAGTGGTCCCTTTAACTAATATGAAATGTCCGTCTTTATCCTTCTTTACTTTGGTTAGTTTAAAGCCTATTGTATCTGTAAATAAGATTGTGACACCTGCTTTTTTCTGTTTTCCATTTGCCTGGAATGTAGATGACCATCCCTTCACCTTAAGTCTAAATTTATCTTTTAAGCTAAGGTGAGATTCTTGTATGCAGCAGATATCTGGCCTGAGTTTTTATATCCAGTCAGCTGACCTATGCCTCTTTAGAGGACAATTTAAACCATTCGCTTTAATTGAAAGTAATAATAAATCTTTAGAAGGACCAGTGGACATTTTTAGTCCTGTCATCACTGCAGAAGATGAAATTTGATACATAGTTTCAGGGTGAGTTTACTTTTGTGGTGAAGGTTTGCACTGGTCATTGTGGAGGATAGGTCTCAGAATATCCTGGAGAACTGGCTTAGTTAGAGCAAATGTCTTCAGCATGTGTATGTTGTTGAAGTATTTAATTTCTCCATCGTAAATGAAACTCAGTTTAGCTGGATACAAGATCCTGGGTTGAAAGTTCTTTTGTTTTAGGAGATTGAAAGTCGATGACCATTCTCTTCTAGCTTGAAAAGTTTGATCAGAGAGATCTGCAGTTATTCTAACATTCTTCCCTTTATAGGTAATGGATTTTTTACATCTGGCTGCTTTCAGAAATTTCTTCTTCATATTAACTTTTTTTGAACTTAATTATGATGTGCCTGGAGAATGTCTTAATTGGGGTGGGTCGCGCTGGGGTTCTGAAACTGTCTGCTATCTGAATTTCAGAATCTCTTGGCATGTCTGGAAAGTTCTCTTTCATAATCTCATAAAGAAGATGTGACACCACTTGTGACACCACTTCATCGTTTTCAGGTATCCCTATAAGGCGAATTTTGGTTTTCTTTAAGTTATCCCAGAGCTGTCTGAGATAATGATCCATTTTTGCCTTCCATTTCTCTACCTCTTTGGAAGTTTGGGAGTGTTGCAGAGCTTTGTCTTCCATGTCAGAAATCCTTTCTTCTGCTTGCTCCATTCTGTTACTGAGGGATTCTACTGTATTTTTCAGAGCTGCAACTTCTTGTCTGAATGTGTCAAAATCTTTGGTCATTTTGTCTTTGATTTTGTTGAATACTTGAGATATCTTTTGGGTCATCTTTTGGATTACTGCTTGAAATTCTATTTCCATCTTTTCCTCCACTGTGCTGATCTTAGTTGCTATCCAGACTCTGAATTCAACTTCTGACATCTCAGCCATTTGCTTATGCAAGGGATCTTGTTCTTTATCTACCTTGTCATTCCTTGGGGGAGTTGATCTACTCTGATTATTCATATTGCCAGAGTTTTTCTGTTGATTCCGCCTCATGATTATTTTTCACTGTTGCCTTTGATGGTCCTCAGAGTTGGGGATATGTCTGTCCCAGATTGGACCCTGGCGGAATCACTCTGTTGTTACTGGATCTTTGTAGGGAGTGACCCTGTGTCTCTAACATTCTCAAACCCTGCAGGGTGGAAAGCTTAAATCCTCCATAGCCTGCTTAGAAGACACTTTAAATTGCTAACTTGGGCTAAGCAGAAGCTTTCCCAGGAAAATGCTAGTGGCTGGGATCACTCCTTAAGTGGCTATCCACTTACCCAGTGTGCCAAAACCAGTCTCACCCTATACCCCTGAGGGCTAAGGCTGCAAGGCATCTCAGTCCCCTCCTTTAGGCTGCTCAGTCACTAGGTTACTCACTGCCACTCGATCTTTGTTCTGCGACCCTGAGGGTGGAGCTTGCCAGGGCAGTTCTCCCACAATGGCTCCATGCAGCCCACAACCAAACACTGGTAGCTCCATCTGGTTCGGTGGCCCAGTCTGGGGCCCCAGGCAACACTCAAAGATCTCTTCACTCTTGCCCATGTTCTCCCAAGGGAGTTCAATCGAGTGCCAAGTTCAAAAGAAACCCAAACAGCTCACAGGCAAGGCCTTTCCAGCCTGCAGTCCCACTTTTGCCCCACCCACAGCTGCCTACCAAACGAACAGATGCAACCACTTGCTCAAGCTCCACTGCTTTTGCCTTCTTCTGGGTGTCCGGAAGTCTCATCCTGTCTCCCTGTGTTCCGAAAGGGAAGTTTCTGGGCAGATCCTGCCTGCCATGGATGCCTGAAGTCCTCTCTCCCCAGTCTCACCATGCCCAGTTGCAAGGAAGCTGTTATTCAGCTGCCATCTTGCTCCAACCCCTCATAAAATGGTCAACAGTTTGAGTTTTAATGGATTTACCGGGTTATAAAATGACAGCACCTCATCCAGCACTTACACATTGTCTGCTTCCTTATCAGTTGTGAATTGTTATGCCAAGATACTTTACCAACCACTTTTTCTCAAAAATGTCAGATGAGGACAAATAGCAGGAACCTACTTTTGATCCAGACAGATGGCAGCATGAAATCAAAAATATGAGCAATCTCCATTTTATCTTTTCTTCATTTTACATGATTTATTTTCTTTCACACTCACTTACAGCTGGAGTCCAGTAAGTGTTGTAGCTTTCCCTCTTCTCTTCAGTGTCTTTGAATTCAGACTGAATTCCCCCAGCCTGGAGACCAGAGATGGACTGGGATCTGGACCCAGCCAAAAGGGGTCTTGGTCCCAGGCTGGACGATTCTCAGGGAAGTCTTTCCACTGTAATAAACTCTTTTGCTCTGCTTCAGAACAATTGCCTGAACCCAGACCCCCTTCATGTTCTTTGGGACATTTGTTACAACAAACATAGGAACATAGTGGAACTAGGAACATAGTGGAAGTCAGGAGCCTTGGGTGGAGAAGCTGGAAGGAGAGCCAAGAGTTCACACAGATTGTCCTGTGCCATGGTATCATAGTTTTATGCCCAGGAATTCCACCAAGACCACATTGTCAAGCAAGTCAAATTTAAAGCAGGATCCTTTTATTGAAGTGCCAGCTGGTGACTGCCTCACTATCCCAACATGGAGTTTCTGAGAGCAGCCCAGAGTGCTTAAGGAGTTGGATATTTATTTTGTACTTTTTACAGACAGAGTTTCATTTGTTACCCTTGGTGGAGTGCTATGGCGTCACAAGTCACAGCAACCTCCAGCTCTTGGGCTTAGGTGATTCTCTTGCCTTGGCCTCCTAAGTAGCTGGGACTGTAGGTGCCCACCACAATACCTGGCTGCCTTTTGTTGCAGTTTGGCTGGGGCTGTGTTTGAACCTGCCACCCTTGGTATATGGGGCTGGCACCCTACCCACTGAGCCACAGGTGCTGCCAAAGAGTTGGATTTTTTTTTTTTTTTGTAGAGACAGAGTCTCACTGAAGCCCTCAGTAGAGTGCTGTGGCATCACACAGCTCACAGCAACCTCCAACTCATGGACTTAGGTGATTCTCTTGCCTCAGTCTCCGAGTGGCTGGGATTACAGGTGCCCGCCACAACGCCTAGCTATTTTGGTGTTTTGCAGTTCAGCCGAGGCCAGGTTTGAACCCGCCACCTTCAGTATATGGGGCCAGTGCCTTACTTGATGAGCCACAGGAGCCACCCAAGAGTTGGATTTTTAAAGCTTGGTCTGCCTCCTGGTTGGCACACAGTCTGTCCAGGTATCTTCAGGTGGGCATAGCAAGCAAGTATTGTACAGAAGCAGAATTTCGCAGTTAGTTAGCCTTATGTCATACATCTTTGTTTTAGTATTTTTCCCATACATCTTAGTTTCAGTACTTTTCCTCCACATGTCTTTGTCTCAGTATTCTCTCCACCTGATATTGTCTAAAGGTCAGTTTGGGGATAGTCGGTTTGTTTCCCAGGCCCAGGAGTTAGTCAAGCAAGTAGTTAGTGAGTACTTTGCCATCTATCTTGGGAGTGAACCAGACTTACTCCATTTTGTGGAGGGCTTGCAGCTCAGGAATTTACCAGGAGTTAACTGGTATTTTTCTACTTTAGCCTAAGCCTAAAAAGTCCCTTCTCTTTTCTCTCAGGGGTCAAATCATTGACCCAGTGGTGGGTATAATGTTGGGTAAAGGGTTATATTGATTGTTAATTATCATAAGTTTGACAACACTTATTCTCTTTTTAACATAAGCAGTAGATGATTCATAATAAAGAGGTCTACTGCCAGGAGGAGAAGGAGAAGAAGGAGTGGTGTGGGTACACAGATTACATTTTTTCCCTCTTTTCCCAAAGTTTAAATTTTAATTAAGATTGTTCAGTGAAGAGTTTCCTCAAGCTTCAGCCATGCGTGGACAAGCCAGCTTCCAGCATGTGGCTGGAGCAGGGCATGCTGACTGTTTGAAAAGTATGAAACTATTTAGCAGTTATTTACAAACTTGTATAAGTTCTGGATTTCGAGGCTAAGGCTTACATAATGAGAACATTAGTATTCTTATTTATAAACTTAGCACATAAGATAATACATAATATTAAGAGTTTCTACAGAATTGATAACATTTAGTACTGTGGAAATTTTTTAGTGTGCTTAACAGGTAATTTTTGTTGAGTTTTAGGGTTTCAGAGCAAATATGACTACTGTATACAATTCTATACCCCTTGGCTAATTTCCTAATTCCTTCGAACAGATTAGTTCAGTAAAACAGTTATGTTTGATTTTATGAGCTGACATTACAAATAAGGCTGGGATTTAATGCAGGTAGGCCGCAACCTCTTTTCTCTTTGAACCAGTTTTCTCTCTCCAATTTCTCTCTTTATTAAAGACAAATTATAAGTAGAACACATTTAGTTGCTAAAATAAGCTGAACTTTTAGTATACTAGGTCTGATTATTTGCATAAAGTGCAGTAAGAATAATTATTAGTTATGTAGGCTTGTTTTTCTTTCCTTTAAAATCGGATTTATTGGCACCCTTTAAAATAACAATCTTTGGTTAGGCTTGGAGGCCTTTCACGAGCCCAGGTTTCATCTGTGCCATTAGATACCTGCAGGCATTGGGTTTGTACTTCTTCTCTTGAGGTCCCAACAACATTTTGGTTCCTGGACCTTTTAGAAAGTGACTTTCATTACTTACAATGGATCAGGAAATATTACCTATGGGTATCTGGCCAGTTTTTCCAAAGGGCTTTTTATAAAGTCAACTTTAATTCCTTAAAGTAGTCGGGACACGTCTGGAAATGCTATTCTAGCTAGAGCCTTGGTAACATAGCCAGTGTTTTCATTATGTTTCATAGAACAAAACAGATTCTTTTTGAACTTATGCAAATAACTGCATTGTCAGAAATTAAGAATACTTACAGATGGCTTTCAAATTCTGGAGAAATTAAGGAGAGAGGATAAAATACATCTTTCGAGTTCTGCCCAGAAAGGCATACATTGCTTGAAAAGCTAGCTACACATAGCTTACAAAATAGAAAATGGTTTTCTTGATTTCTGGAAATCAGAATACAAAAAGAATCAGCAATATTTCAAATAAAAAGCTATAACAAATTAATTCAGTTTTATGTAACTGGTTACTGTTTTGTTTGAAGTTATGTTAGCAATACTCATGGACATGTTAACTTTTAAATTAAAGTTCTAGAAATTTGCTTCAGTTTCTCTTAATACTTTTTAAAGGACAAACTTTGGACTCAGTTATTACTGATAATGTACACTAAGACAGACCAATATTTTATAATATTGGAATATATATATATACAGTTTATGTAAAATTAACTACCATTTCATATTTGATAATGTTTTATATACATTTTAAATATACCAAATAAGCCTAATATGTCTTTTTAAAAGGACTAAATATAGAGTTTTGATCTTGGAAGTTTTGTTAGATATCAAAGGTTTAAAATATTTTTAAACAAGATTACAAATTGAAAAATTTTAAAGGCAACATATAGTTAACAGTATTACCTGTAAATTATGTTACAAATTTTCTTTTATATGAGTTTTTATTTTTCTTTCTGTTTAATTTCCTTCACTTTCAAAAACTCATTTTTTACAAAACAGGATCACAGTATACTGTGAAGTTAATTATTTACTTGGCCAGACTGACAATTAGAAAGTTTAAAAGGCAAAAATCTGTTTTTTTTTTTTTGACAAAGATTTAGTTTCTTAAACAATTTGAACCACTAAACTACTACATTTTCCAAATGAGGGACAGTTTATGGAATATAATATTCATACATGATTTTCTCATTTAGGGCTATATAAGGATCTTTCCCATTTTTAGGCTCAGGTTAACTTAGAAATTTGGCTGTTTGTTTCTTTTGCAGAATTATTATCAGGCACAAACGGGCTGCACCTGCAGAGCATACTCTCTGGATAAGTTCACATGTGAATCTAGTAACCTTAGAAATATTACAGAGGTGACAGTTTCATAATTTTTAAACATTTGGATTTTAATAACAGGCTCAAAACTAATTTGATTTTCAAGGAAACCATAGGCATCTGAATAATAAGTTTCTTGAGTTATTCCTGTTCAAAGTTTTTTATTTTTCTGGAGACATAGTTACAGCAGTCTCCTACAAGCTCTTTTTTAAAATGCTTCAGTACAGTTTCTCTTTGTCTTCTATTCTTATTCCTCAGATAAATCACAGATAAGTTCTAGCTGGGATAAAAACTGAGATACAGACAGGGGCCACTCACATAATTGTTTCACCCTCTGGGAATGGGGAGGGGCATGAAAGCCCACCTATTGTTATTTGTTTCAGTCAGTTTCCAAGCACCCACAGGTACACAAATTCAACCCTCTTTTCTTTTTCTTTTTCTAACAGATTGCTGGAGGTTTTAAAAGGACAATAAGCTTATCCTTTGGCACAGATTTACCACTGGTTTTTGGATATAGTTCTCATGCCACCCAAATGGCAACCTGGACTCTTTTTTTTTCTTTTTTTTTTTCTGAGAAATGAGATAGCTAGAGTAATGGAGTAATCATAACAACAGCAGGTGAAACAGTGATATAGAGTGGGGAGCTGACCCGAGTGTCCTGGCTTTTCCGTTATCACCTGCCAATCCTGATGATAGGAAGTGATTAAAGGAATCTTTGGGGGACCAACCCACTCTGAAGTTTGGCTATTTGAGTTTACAGAGGGTTTGAGACATTCCTTAGAAGCTTGATTTTATGTTTATCACTCTTATTTATAGGGAAAATATCTTTAAAATGCCTTAATAAACAATCCAGTGGGGTATTTGCCTTAAAAGAAGAGGAACTTATTTTAGAAGGACAAAAGCATTTGTGAAGCACAAAAAGGCAACAACACTACAATGGACCAACAAAACCTAAACTGAAAACCAGAGAAATTAACCAGATTTACCACAGGGACTTAAAGCAGGGACCCAGACCAGGGGGACTAAAGGGCTGGAAGGACAGTTTAGATGGAGAGAACAGGCTTAGAGTCAAGCTGAGAGGTTATTAAGGAAACTGATCAGGGTAGCCAGGCTTTCCTGTATGACTGCTTTTCAAACCTGTCAGCATAAGAAAAGACCAGAGAAACCTGTAGGTTTCACACCAAAGGTGCACAATAGATCAGAAGTACAAACTATAATGCTGAACAGAGCTGAAATATAGACTATAATGCTTAACAGAGCAGAAGCACAAACCATAATATGTTAACTAGACAAACAACATAGAAAACAAATCACCAAACTATATAAATCTGGGTGGTGCCTGTGGCTAAGTGAGTAGGGCTCCAGCCCCATATACCAAGGGTGGTGGGTTCAAACCTGGCCCAGCCAAACTGCAACAACAAGAAAAATAACAAACAGCCAGATTTTGTGGCAGGCAGCTGTAGTCGCAGCTACTCGGGAGGATGGGGCAAGAGAATCACCTAAGTCCAAGAGTTAGAGTTTGCTGTGAGATGTAACGCTACAGCACTCTATGGGGGGGGGGGGGCGACAAAGTGAGACTTTGTCTCTTAAAAAAAAAAAAGTGTATAAATCTAAATTGCACATTAGAGGCTGAAGCTCCCCAGACACACATCTCTGGGAGCCCCATAGGCGTATAACTTGGCAACCCAGGGTTCCTGTTTCTGACAGGCAAATAGTCTGTGAGTCCAAGGTTTCCATCTTACAAGTTTATGGGATTAACCTCAGGTGTAACTCTTGAGGTTAGAAATCAAAGTTCCTTTTCACCTGCCTTCTGCACCCCAACTACCTTGAGGCACGAGACCAAAGCACTGATGCCTCAGTGGCAGTAACGTCTTACTGTCTGCCAGGGCTGAGGTACCCCACCATATTCTGGTATTTCTAGCAACAGGTCACTCTACTGACACACGCCTCTGAGAGATTCTGACAGGCCAATAGTCTGGCAACCTGGGGTTCTTGGCCCAGGCTCCTGTACCTTTGGCCTTCCCTTGAAGGTCCCTAAGAGCCCTACACAATTCACAAATGAACTAATACAACAAACAGTTACATATTTCCACAACAGTCCACAACAATAAATAAGCACAACAAGAAATGAACACAATAGTTACACTAAATGTCTGCAAATACTAGCCAAAAGTAGATGTTTAAGGGTGGCTCCTATGGCTCAGTAGGTAGAGTACCAGCCTCATATATGAGGGTGGCAAGTTCAAACCTGGCCTCGGCCAAACTATAACAAAAAAATATCCAGGATTGTGGTGGGTGCCTGTAGTCCCAGCTACTCGGTGGCTGAGGCCAGAGAATCCCCAAAGCCCAGGAGTTGGAGGTTGCTGTAAGCTATGTGACTCCACAGCACTCTACTGAGGGTGATAAAGTGAGAGCCTGTCTCTACAAAAAAAAAAAAAAAATGATGTTTAAATGCCTTACCCCAGAAATGGACTCATAGGTGAATTTAGGGGTGATGACCAGCCAGTCTCCTGAGGTCTCTGGGTCCTCCAGGGACCCTGGAATGTTTCCAGGGGTGCTTCCCCTCAGAGGGACCACAGCCTGTCTTGGAGGCTATCAGAGGATTGGCAGTGCCAGGGTCTGGAGGATCTCTCTGGGGTCTCCAAATGTTTTGCCCAAGAGTTCCGCAAAGACCACACTGCCAAGCAAGTTAAATTTACAACAGAGTCCTTTGATTGACAGGCTGGCTGGCAACTGCCTCAGTGTCCCAACATGGGGTTTCTGAGAGCAGTCCTGAGTGCTTAAGGAGTTGGATTCTTAAAGCTTGGTGTGCATCCTAGTTGGCACACAGGTTGTCCAGGTGCATTCAGGTGGGGGTAGCAAGCAAGCATGGTACAGAAGAAGAATTTTGTGATTAGTTACCCTTACGACATACATCTTTGTTTTTATATTTTCCCGTATATCTTAGTTTCAGTACTTTTCTTTTTCTTTCTTTTTTTCTTTTTTCTTTTGGAGACAGACTTTCCCTCTACCAAGTCACCCTTGGTAAAGTGTCATGGTGTCACAGCTCACAGCAATCTCCAACTCTTGGGCTTAATCAATTCTCCTGCCTCAGCCTCCCAAGTAGGTGAGACTACAGGCACCCATCACAAAGTCTGGCTATTTTTTCTTTTTTTTCCAGCTGTCATTGTTGTTTAGCTGGTCTGGGCCAGTTTCAAATCTGCCAACATCGGTACAGGTTCAAACCCACAAAGCACTGCACTATGGGTGCTGAGTCAGTTTCAGTATTTTCCTCCATATATCTTTGTCTCAGTATTCTGTCCACCTGGTATTGTCTAAACGTCAGTCCAGGGATAGTCTGTTCCTTTCCCAGGCCCAGGAGTTAGTCAAGTAAGAAGTTAGTGAGTACTTTGCCATCTACCTTGGGAGTGAGCCAAACTTACTCCATTTTGCTCAGGGCTTGCAGCTCAGGAATTTGCCAAGAGTTAATTGGTATTTTTCTACTTTAACCTAGATCTAACAATAGCTTATAGCAACCTCAAACTACTGGGCTCAAATGATCCTCCTGTCTCAACAGCCGACTAGCTGGGACTATAGGCATATGCCATAATTCCTGACTAGTTTTTCTATTTTTAGTAAAGACAGTGTCTTCCTCTTGCTTAAACTACTCTCCAACTCCTGAGCTTAAGTTATCCTTCCATCATAGACTCCTAGAGAGCCCGTAATACAGAAATATTTCTGGGGACTCATTTAGTGTGAGGTGTGGTGCAAGGCTCTGGAAATGCAGCTGTGAACAAGACAGAGTCCCTCAGGTTGGACCAGTGTAGTTCAGATGGCAGGCAAATCAATAAACAATAGGAATTTACTATAGGGAGAGCATAACAATGTTTTAATATAAGTGTCTATTTTCCACTCACAACAAGAAATTCTGGATTCAAGAGTTACATCCAAAATGTGCTTGGGGCATTGAATTAATGCAAGAGAGGACAGGGAGTGGTGGTGAGACTCAGTTGGGGGTGGAAGGGAGGAAACTTAGGTGTGTTTGTCTGGTCTAAGTATCTTCAAATAATGATAAAGTTGATGATTAGGTTTTGGCAGAAATTTGTCCTATGGGACACTTTTTATTTTTTAATATGGACTTAGTGGTTAGTTTAAAAATGACACAAAGGAAAAACTCAAAAATGTTATTATATTTCTGTTATTGTTATTGTTCTCACTGTTATTATAGTTGAGTGAACTAAGATTGGTGATGTGGGTGAAAGAGGCAAGAAAAGAACCAAAAATCATTTTTAGAAAACATGAAATCAATGAACAGACAATTGGCATAACATCATCTCAACATAACTCAATGTGTTCCTGGCAATCTAGAATTATACAGTACCTTCTTGATGATGTTAAAAGCAAAGCTCAATGTGCTAAAAGCCAATTTGTTGAATCAGCAGCTCACCATATTCACAAAATTTATGAAAGGTGTAGCAGCCAGGTCGTGAAACCTGCTGTGAGGCATTCTAGTAAGTTCTTGTAGGTGATAATTCGGAGTTATGTATTCTTCCTGTTAGGCCTAGTGACCCTAGGCTAAGACAGAAAGATGTCAGGCCTGGGCTATAAAGGAAAAATGCCAGTTAACTCTTGTCAAATTTCTGGATTGCAAGCTTTCAAAAAAAAATAAATAAATAAAATAAGTGTAGTATACGTTCCAGATAGATGGGAAAGTACTAATTAATTTCTTGCTTCTAGATAATTCCAAATTTCTTGCTTGGGTAACTCCCTGGGAAACAGACTGGAAGGTACCAACTGTTCCCTGACTGACTTTTGAATAATACCAGGTGGGGAAAGTACTGAAACTAAGTCATTTAGGGAGAAAATATTAAAACAAAAATGTATGATTAACTAACCACAAATTTCTGAGTCTGTGCAATGCTTGCTTGCTACCTTACCCCCAAGCACCTGGAGAGCCTAGGTGCCAACCAGGATGTAGATCAAGCCTTAAAACTCAACCCCTCAAACACTTGGGGGTGCTCTCAGAAACCCCATATTGGGACCCTGAGGCAATTTCTGGCTGGCTCTTGTTTAACATGTGATCTTTGTGGGAACTCCTTGTGGGAACTCCATTTAACTTGTTTAGATATGTGATCTTTGTGGGGAACTCCTGGGCACAACGTTCCAAGTTTACTCCAATATATTTGTGCTGTTCACAGCTGCATCACGTGGCTCAATGCACATGATGGTCAAAGTTGAGCTATTAGTGTTATAAGGTATTTTTTACACTTCCTCTTAGACAAAAGGCCGAGAATCGATTGCGTTGTATATTTTAAAAGGATAACAGACTCAGTTCACACCCACTGAAATAGAAAGTTAAAATAAAGAATTAGAAGTTGGAGAGTTTTCAAGGGAATAGAGGAATTGACCAACAAGATTAATGACTTTGGGAGGAAAGTTTGAAAATTTAGGAGCTGATTTGTTGACCTTTGCCAACAATGTCTAAATAATGGAGGGGGGACAGAGATTGGAGTTGAGGAAAAAAATGAAAAGCAAGGAAGTGAACTGATCTGGTAAAAATGGTTTTGGAAGCAGCTTGAAGGGAGGACCCGGAAAGTCGCCACCTCGTGTTAGTTCACTGAGGAAAAAAAAAAATTTTAAAAAGCCGCTCTGAACTTTGAACCTCTCCATTCATGGCTCAGTATGAACATGACCTTCCATGTGCCCAAGTCTACTCCTCTTGTTTTTTCTTCATTTTGTTTGCTCAGGTATGGTCTATCCTGGATTTAAGTGAGAAAGTGAATTTATCTGGGTCTTTTTCTTCCTCCATGTTGACCATTATCTTGCCCAATTAAAAAACTGATTTCCTTTCCTCTTTCAGAAGAGGAGGGGGAGGGGAGGGAAGGGGAAAGTTGGGGTAGTGGAAGGGTAATCAGTGGGACTTCACCTATGTTGCACATTGTGAGCGTATATGTCAAATCTATTAAAAGTAGAGTATAAATGTCTTAACAGAACTATTAAGCAAGTAAGGTGAAGGTTGTATTAACCAGATTGATTTAAGCATTTCAAATATAAAATCAGCACAATGTACCCCATAAATGCATGAATTCATACAGTTATGATTTAATCAAAAAAAATTTTAAAAATAAGCTTGTTTTCACCTGCCTTAAGTCCCTCTTGTTTTTTTTTCCTCTTCCTAGAGTTTGACCTTAGGTAAATGAGCTAATTTCTCTGTGCTTCAGTACTCATCTGAATAAAAGAATAACACATAGACCCTAAGGCCTCAATGAGATTTAAGTAAAATAATGTATGGGAAAAGCCATTATTTGTTTATTTATTTATTTATTATTTTTTTGAGACAGAGTTTCACTATGTCACCCTCAGTAGAGTGTCATGGCATCACAGCTCAGAGCAACCTCAAACTCTTGGGCGTAAGCCATTCTCTTGCCACAGCCTCCCAAGTAGGTGGGACTACAGGCGCCTGCCAAAACACCCAGCTATTTTTTGATTGCAGTCATCATTCCTGTTTTAGCAGGCTTGGGCCAGGCTTAAACTGGCCAGCTTCGGGGTATGTGGCTGGCACCCTACTCAGTGAGGTACTGAAGCCAAGGCAAAATCCATTCTTTAAATTGAGGAACATGTGAGTTCCTCTGAATGTAGATGGATTAATGTAAAACAACTGTTAAGCAGGTGTGATGTTTCCTGCACTAGGAGTACAAAAATCCTTCCAAGTCTTACTGCCTTCTCAAGTAGATTTGGGAAAGTACCAAGTCCTAGGGTTGCAAAGAAAGCAGAAAGACCTGCAGTTCCCTTATTTTTGAAATTGAGGTTTTGGCCATCCCATAGCACTGTTTTAAGAATCAAATGAATTAGCAAACAATCTAATGTCCATAAAACATTATTAATCTGGCTCGGCGCCTGTGGCTCAATGGGCTAAGGCGCCAGTCACATACACCTGAGCTGGCGGGTTCGAATCCAGCCTGGGCCTGCCAAACAACAATGACGGCTGCAACCAGAAAATGGCCGGGCGTTGTGGCGGGCACCTGTAGTCCCAGCTACTTGGGAGGCGGAGGCAGGAGACTCACTTGAGCCCAGCAATTGGAGGTGGCTGTGAGCTGTAATGCCACGGCACTCTATCCAGGGTGACAGCTTGAGGCTCTGTCTCAAAAAAAAAAAAAAAAAAACATTATTAATATTTTGTCTTTATTCCATCATTATAACTGGTTCGTCCGTCTCCTATCTCAAAATTCCTTAATCATTGATTTATGAAGTCATGTGGATGATGAGAGCCTCACAAGATATCTGGCCTCATAGAATGAGTAATCTTCAACTCAATAAGAAGAATGATGACAAACACAAGTTTCAAAGTCAGACTATCAGGGTCAGAGGCTCACTCCATGGTCAAACGTCTCTGTCTTCAAGTTGACATGGAAATAAAACAGTTCCTATTTCGTCATAGGGATTAAATAAGAAACTTGTTGCAGTAGTGCTGAATGAATTAACCAAGTCACGTCTGGATGCTCTTAGCTCAGTGGTTAGGTCACTGGCCACATGCACAGGGGCTGATGGGATAGAACACTACCTGGGCTTGCTAAAACAAACAAACAAAAAAGAATTAAGCAAGTCACATTTGAAAAGGTGGTTGGGTGAAACCATAAAGAGGTGTGGTTAGGGCGGGCTGAGTAGAGCCTATGCAGGGTGGGCTTCAGCAAGGGACAGAAGATACTTGGCATTCATGGAAGGCTGGTCCCCCAAGGTTCAGGAAAGCTGCATGGGCAGGAGAGTCTCCTCGTACACACCCCATGTCTTACCAACACTGAGATCCCCAAAAGCACCCTGCCCTTGGTGTTATACCCCAGGGCTCACTGGCAGTGCTGGGAGAGCCAAGGCCATGTCACAACCTGTCCTTCAGCACCCCCCCCCCACCAGACTCAGATACCCTCTAAGCAGGGCTGGTTTACTTCACATGTCTACTGACCTGGCTGCAAAGGTCTATTCCTCAGATTCATGGAACAATTGAGTGACACAAACCTCTGGGCTGCACTAGAGAGTCAGAGTCAGGACACACTTCACTGGGTACAGGAGCACCATTACTACAGCAGGTGGTCAGGCTGGCAGGGGCAGTGACCTGGTTCTGGATCCCAGCCTCCTGGATCCCAGCCTCTGGAAGCTGCTAAAGTGATCAAAGAAAGGTCCCTCAGATGGCCCTGCTGTGTGCTGCCAATGTGGTGGCCTATTCCCAGATCTCTTCCACTGTATCTCTATAATCTTCAAGGTACTTCCAGAGGTGTCGGGAATAATCAAATGCCAGCCCGTTTTGCCAACAGACGGTCAGGGGCTGCTCAGCTAGGCACTCATTGCCACCTTAGCTGGTGAACTCAGCGGGTGGCCGTTGGCCCTGAATGGCCGAGGTGGCAGCATTAGTCATCTCCCACACAGTCGATGACAAGTTGGATGGCATTTTCCCAGGACATATGCTTGTGCCAGGTGTGAGAACATGGACAGCAGAGTGGAATCAGCTGTTACTTGTCTTCCTGGAGAGTCTTATGGAGCTGCAGTTTCAGGGGTGTCAGCCCTGAGTGTTTAGAGTCATTGTGCACAAGCACTTGAGGATCCAATATTCCCCAAGAGTACAGCCCATCTGAGGGTCCAGTGTTCCTTAGTGTAGTATGTCCATGAAAGACACACAAGCCAGGAAAGCGTGTGAGCCTTTGGTCGGGGAGTGGTCATTACAGAATCTCCAGTCCATCAGCACAGACCCCAAGTCTGATTCAGACAGTAGTTAGGGGGCAGGGTAAGGGTGCATGGTTGACATACTTTCCTGCATCGCTGGCAATGTGCAAAGTATTTTATGTCCATGTTCTGGATAACCCACACTTAGGGTGTCACTCTCTAGCCAGTACCATTGGTAATTGTTGGGACCACTTTAGATTGGCAATGGGCCACAGGTGGACTAGTCATTTCTGGGAAGTTCCTAGATTACCCCGCTGGAAGATTCAGCAATGCTTCAGATCACACGAGAAGATCAAAGCTCCTAAGACTGGAAGGAAGGCTTAGGGGAATGTTACTCTTACTCAGCTTTTGAGTGATTATCCTTTCCTGAAGGGTTGCTAACACTAGGAAGACACTACCAGCACTGCAGGCCCTGAGGTATGTCTGGGGAGGTAGAACAGAGGGAGGGGCCTGAGAAGGAAGTTCCCTGCACTTGGGAAGAGAGAGACCCGGCAGGCAGGCAGAAGGGCTGGCCAGTCCACACCCAGGGAAGAAAACCAGCTAGAAGAGAGTACTTCAGTCTAACTCAGTCTCTCACTGTCGGGCAGCCACACATCTAATCCTAGCTCTGCTGCTTGCCAGGTCAGTAAACCTTACCAAGTTTCTTAATCTCTCTGAGTCTCCCCACATGCAAAATGGAAATAGCAATCACCTCTGTCATAGGGCTGTTATGAGAAACAAATTAGATCAGTTATATAATGTCTAAAGCTAAACAGCAATATCATCAACAAACATAGCCCAGGATTGGTTTAATTCATTTCTTTCTTTTTTTTTTTTTTTTGAGACAGAGCCTCAAGCTGTCACCCTGGATAGAGTGCTGTGGCATCGTAGCTCACAACAACCTCCAATTCCTGGGCTCAAGCGAGCCTCTTGCCTCTGCCTCACAAGTAGCTGGGACTGCAGGCGCCTGCCACAATGCCAGGCCATTTTTTTTTGGTTGCAGCCATCATTGTTGTTTGGCGGGTCCGGGCTGGATTCGAACCTGCCAGCTCAGGTGTACGTGGCTGGTGCCTTAGCCCGCTGAGCCACAGGCGCCGAGCCAGTTTAATTCATTTCTTTAATAAAAACAATCCCATGGCATTTATTTTCATTTTGAAATAGCATGAGAGTGATCATTACCATATGCACAAATGTGTTAGAAAGATACTCCCAACAAAGTACGGCCTCAAATCCTGTATTGCCTTCTCAGCAATTTCTCACTTCATTGATCATTTCTAGTTGGAGACACTTTGTAGCACAGTGATATTATCTCCTTTTAGCATGATAAGACCCAGTTGTCTTCTTGACTTTGTTTTACAATGAATCTCTTCAGCATCATCTAATACAAGGTTCATATACTCATCAACACCAAAAGTTCAGCCCTCCATCCACATATCCACATGTCATAGAACTGCATTTGGACCTGGATCTATTTTGTAAGTATCTGAAGACGAGGTTGATGAGCTGCATCATCACCTCTGCACTTTCTGGCCCTGGCCACAATATGCCATGGAGGAATCTCGCAAAGATCACACTGATCCCCCTGCCACCTTAGAGGGCAACTTTGTTTCAATTCATAGATGGAATGATCAGCACGGAAATGTATTAAAAAAGAAACTGATGTGAAGAATATTTGAGAATATATAAGCGTGGTCAGGAAAAGAATGCCTATGTAATATCCTTAAGGCTCTTTTGCTTAGTCAAGTGGAGTGGCACCACAGCTCACAGCAACCTCAAACTCTTTGGCTCAGGAGATCCTCTTGCCTCAGCCTCCTGAGTAGATGGGACTACAGGCCGCCACCACAACACGTAGTTATTATTATTATTATTTTAAGAGATGTGTTCTTGCTCTTGCTCAGGCTCGTCTAGAACTCCTAAAGTCAGGCAATCCACTCACCTCAGTCTCTCAGAGTGCTGGGATTACAGGCGTGAGTTACCACACCTGAACCCCTTAAGGCTTTTGACTTTTAACAGAGTGAGACAAATTGAAACTGTTTAGGTTTTAATGCATTGACCGGGCTATAAAACTACAGTGCCTCATCCAGCAGGTATAAGTTGTCAGCTTCTTTATCTATTGTGAATTGCTATGCCAAGATATTTTACCAACCACTTTTTCTGAAAAATGTCAGATGAAGACAAATAGCAGGAACCTGCTTTTTATCCAGACAGACGGTAGCATGAAATCAAAAATGTGAGCAATCTCCATTTTATCTTTGTCTTTGTTGACATGATTTATTTTCTTTCACACTGATTTGTAGCAGTAGCCCAGTAAGAGTTAGGAGCTTTTTCTCCCTTTTCAGCCTCTTTGAATTCAGACTGAATTCCTCCAGCCTGGAAGCTAGAGATGGGCAGGGATCTGGATCCAGTCAAAAGGACTCTGGATCCCAGGCTGGACAATGCTCAGGGAGGTCTTTCCACTGTAATAAACTCTTTTGCTCTGCTGCAGGAGAACAATTGCCTGACTACAGATCCTCTTCATGTCCTTTGGGACCTTTGCCACACCACTAGGAACATAGTGGAAGTCAGGAGCCTTGGGTGGAGAAGCTGGAAGGAGAAGCAAGATTTCACACAGGTCACACTGTGCCATGATATCATAGTGTTGTGCCCAGGAATTCCACAAAGACCACACTGCCACGCAAGTCAAATACAGGAGAGTCCTTTTTTTGAAGGGCCAGCCAGGGACTGCCTTAGTGTCCCAACATGGGGTTTCTGAGAGTAGTCCTGAATGCTTAAGTAGTTGGAATTTTAAAGCTTGTCCTGCATCCTGGTTGGCACTCAGGCTGTCCAGGTGCATTCAGGTGGGGGTAGCAAGCAAGCATTGTACAGAAGCAGAATTTTGTGGTTAGTTACACTTAATGACATACATCTTTGTTTTTATATTTTCCCATATATCTTAGTTTCAATACTTTTCTTCAAATTATCTCAGAGCTCTCTGATAGAATGATCTATTTTTGCTCTCCACTTCTCTTCCTCTTTGAGTCTTTGGGAGCATTCAAAAGCTTTGTCTTCAATGCCAGTAATCCTTTCCTCTGCCAGCTCCATTCTGTTTCTGAGGGATTCTACTGTATTTCTCAGATCTTTGAGAGCTGCAAGTTCTTGCCTCTAAATCTGTGGTGATTTTTGTCTTTGAATTCATTGAATTCTTGAGATAAATTTTGAAATGCTCCTTGAATTTCTAATTCCAGCTTTATCTCCATTCTCTTAATCTTATTTGCTATCCAAATTCTGAATTTGATTTCTGATATCTCAGCCATTTGCTTAGTAATGGAATCCCCTGGTGCATTGACCTTGTCCTTTCTTGGGGGATTTGATCTATGCTGATCATTCATGTTGCCCGAATTTTTCTGCTGATTCCACTCCATGATTATTTTTCGAGGTGTGACTCGATGAGCAAATAAGGTCAAATTGGATTGGGCACTCCTGGAGTAGTGATTATCCAGCCCTTTGGCTAAGATCTGGGATTGGTGACAGCAGCTTTTCCCCCACAGCTTTACAAAGGACCCATACAGTACTATGGCCTCAGACATGGGGGACATGCTTTGTGTGGTGGGGCTAAGTGGCTCTTTCTTGTTTTCAGCTGGTCTGTGTCCAATCCTAGTGAATCAATAACTCTGGGTTGATGTATGAGCTGCGAAGAAATAACAGCAATTAAGACACCCTGCCCCCATGGGCAACAACTGAAAAAGGAATCTCAAACCTTCCCACAAAAACACAATTAGAATACCACCTTGAAAGGTCCTCAGGTGCTTGGCCCATGTCAAGAGTTACAACTCAATTGTCGCAGTCAGCACCCAGTCTCAAGTGGGAGTGTTCAAAAGGAGGTCTCCAGCAATTATATGGTAGGGGTCTGCTGGCTGCTCAAGTATGACTCACTCTGGTGCTCTGTGGAGTCAGAAGGACCCACCCAGCAAATGAGTTAGTCCAGGAAGGTTGATGTCTCCTTCCCCACCTTGCACCTTTCTCACTCCCAGTCACTCATAACCCTGCAGGGCTGTGATCCACTTCCCTAGCAAATACAAACAGTGACACATCGAAGAAATGATATACCATGACCATGTGGGTTTTATCTCAAGGCAGGGTCTCAAGGCTGGTTCAATATATGTAAATTTATGAATATAATTCATCACATAGACAGTACAAAATTCAAAGACCATGTGATTCTCTCAATTGATGCATAAAAAGCTTCTGATAACATCCAGTAACCTTTAATGAGCAGAACACTTAAGAAAATAGGTATAGAAGGGACATTTCTTAAACTGATAGAGGCCATCTACAGCAAATCCAGAGCTTATATTGTATTGAATGGAGTTAAATTGAAATCATTTCCACTCAGATCAGGAATTAGGCAAGGTCACCTATTATCTCTGCTGCTTTTCAACATTGTAATGGAAGACTTTCTTTCCATCACAATCAGGCAAGAAAAGGTGATCAAGTGTATCCATATGGGTCAGAAGAGATCAAATTTTCACTCTTCACTGATGATATGATCCTATATCTGGAAACCACCAGGGATTAAACTACAATACTCGTAGAAGTGATCAAGGAATAAAGCAATGTCTCAGGTTACAAAATCAATACACAGAAATCCGTAGCCTTTATATATACCAACAATAGTCAAACTGAAAAAAACATCAAGGACTTTATTCCTTTTACAGTAGTACCAAAGAAGATGAAATATTCAGAAGATTACCTAACAAAGGACATGAAAGAGCTCTATAAAGAGAACTATGAAACTTTAAGAAAAGAAATAGGTGAAGACGTTAACAAATGGAACAAACATGCCATGATCACGACTGGGAAGAATCAACATTGCTAAAATGTCCATACTACCCAAAGCAATATACAATTATAATGCAATCCCTAGTAAAGCAACACTGCCATACTTTAATGACCTCAAAAAAATAATACTTTGTTTTATATAGAATCAGGAAAAACCTTGAATAGCCAAGACATTACTCAGAAATAAAAACAAATCAGGAGGAACCATGCTACCAGATCTTGGACTATACTATAAATTGACAGTGATCAAAACAGCATGGTTCTGTCATAAAAACAGAGAGGTAGATGTATGGAACACAATACAGAACCAAGAGATGAACCCAGCTACTTACCATCATTTGATTTTTGATAAGCCAATTAAAAACATTCAGTGGGGAAAAGACTCCCAATTTAACAAATGGTGGTGGGTGAACTGACCTGTAGAAGACTGAAACTAGACCCACCCCTTTCACCATTAACTAAGATAGACTCACACTGGATTAAAGATTTAAACATAAGATATGAAACTATAAAAATAGTAGAAGGAAGGGCAGGGAAAAACACTTGAAGAAATCGGCCTGGGAAAATATTTTATGAGGACAACACCCTAGGTAATTGAAGCAACACCAAAAATCTGATCAAACTGAAAAGCTTGCACAAAGCCAAGAATACAGTAAGTAAATCAAACAGACATCCATGAGAATGGGAGAAGCTATTTGCGCGTTATGTCTCTGACAAAGGTTTAATAACCAGAATCCACACAGAAATCAATCGTATTATCAAGAAAAGAACAGGTTATCCCGTCTTAATGTGGGCAAGGGAGTTGAAGAGAAACTCTGAAGAAGACAGATGCATGGCTTATAGACACATGAAAAAATGCTCATCATCCTTAATCATCAGAGAAATGCATATCAAAACTACTTTGAGATATCATCTAACTCCAGTAAGATTAGCCCTCATCACAAAATCCCAAAACCATAGATGTTGACGTGGATGCGAAGAAAAGCCAACACTTCTGAACTGCTGGTGGGAATGCAAACTAATACGTTCCTTTTGGAAAGATGTTTGGAGATCACTTAGGGATCTAAAAATAGACCTGCCATTCAATCCTTCAATTTCTCTATTTGGTATCTATCCAGAGAACCAAAAATCACTTTACAACAAAGATATTTGCACCAGAATGTTTATCACAGTCCAATTCATAATTGCTAAGTCATGGAAGAGGCCCAAGTGCCCATTGATCCATGAATGGATTAATAAATTGTCATATATGTATGTACACCATGGAATATGATGCAGCCTTAAAGAAAGACGGAGACTTTACCTCTTTCATGTTTACATGGATGGAGTTGGAACATATTCTTCTTAGCAAAGTATCTCAAGAATGGAAGAAAAAGTATCCAATGTACTCAG
>CAUYON010099358.1:0-25544 GCA_963573935.1 Arctocebus calabarensis
CTGTAGTCCCAGCTACTTGGGAGGCGGAGGCAAGAGACTCGCTTGAGCCCAGGAATTGGAGGTTGCTGTGAGCTGTGAAGCCACAGCACTCTATCCAGGGTGACAGCTTGAGGCTCTGTCTCAAAAAAAAAAAAAAAAAAATTAAATGGTCAATAAACACATGAAAAGATGCTCAACATTGTTAGTCATCAGGGAATGTAAATCCGCACCAAAATGAGATACCCCTGCACACACACACACACATACACACACATGAGATTATAATTGAGCATAGGTGCTGGTTTGGAAGATAAGGGGATTTCCAGTTTAAAAGAAAAGTAATAATAATAGGTGCTGGACAGGTTATGGAGAAACTGGAGCGCCCTCATACATTGCTGGTGGGAATGGAAAATGGGTGCAGCTGTTTTGGAACAGTTTAGTGGTTCCTCAAATGGTTAAACATAGTTGCTATATGACCCAGCAATTAACACTCCTAGGTATATATCTAGGAGAATTGAAAAGATATATCCAGATAAAATCCTATGTATACATGAATGCTCATGTTGGGGGCCTAACGAGGTCCCACACAAACCCTCCTCCTCCTCTCTTCCTGGAACAAAAGACTACAAAGGGTATAGCTATCCCAACCCCAAAACGTTGGGCCAAAAACCCTAGCCCACCAGAATCCACCAGCAAGCAGTGGAATTTTTCCATCCTACAAGCCCCATATGAAAGAGTTCTCCACCTGCCCTGAGGTAGATGCCATCTTTGGCTCCGCCCAAGTGGGTCTCTATTACTTTAATTAAACCTGTCCTGAATCGCTCCCTCTATCCAATGTTGTCTCTGGGTGCCTGCCTAACCCTAATGCTAACCTTTCAGCTCATAGTCAAAAAATGTGAACAATCACCTATAATCCTAGCACTCTGGGAGGCCGAGGAAGGTAGATTGCTGAGCTCATGAGTTCCAGACCAGCCTGAGCCAGAGCGAGACCTTGTCTCCAAAAAAAAAAAAGAAAAAATAGCGGAGTGTTGTAATGGGCCCCTGGAGTCCCAGCTATAGGGAAGGCTGAGGGAAGAGGATCACTTAAGCCCAAGAGTTGGAGGTTGCTGTGAGCTGTGACACTACAGCACTCTACTGTGAGTGAAAAAGTGAGACTCTGTCTCAAAAAAAAAAAAAAAAAGTGAACTCAAACACCCATCAAGTGTGTAATAGGTAACCAAGTTGGTGTTATCTCTACAATGGAATTTCATTCATCCATAAAATGAAGCACTGATACATGCTGCCACATGCATGAACCTTAAAGCTTGATGCTAAGTGAGAGAAGCCAGTCACATCATGTGGTTCTATATATAGGAAATGTCCAAGACAGGCAAATCCAGATAGAAGAAGAGTCTAGTTTCCTGGGGCTAGGGAAAGTGTAGGGAAATGAGCAGTGACCCCTAATAGTATCTAGAGTTCCCCTTCTGGACGATGAAAATGTTCTGAAATTAGATGGCAACGATGGTTGCAAACTTTGTAAATTACCACCACTGAATTACACACTTCAAAAAAGTGAATTTTATGGTGTGTGAATTATATCTTAATGAAGACAGAAGAGAGTGAGAGAAAAGGAGAGGAGGAGAAGTCTGGGACCCAAAGAACTGGAGTCAGACTGTAAGAACACACAGGCATAAATCTTCATGACCAATTAGGCCATGGTCTGTTAGATACATACCAAAAGCACAAGAAACAGAAGAAAAAGGGAAGTTGGAGCTCAACTGGAGGAGGAAGAGGGGAGTCTGCCAAGGAGATCAGGAGAGAGGCCCAAGAAGTACGCGGATAACCAGGTGTGTGGGTTGGCGGGGAAGCTGACGGGAGCAAGCGGAAGCAGCGGCGAGTTCCGGGAGCGGCCAAGACAGCGGGACTCACAGGCAGTCACTGAATCTACCACCTGGATTGATGACTTCAGCCAGGACAGCTAGTGCAGCAGGGGGAGTCTGCTGTCCCTTGCTTTCTCCCAGGCTGGTGACTGCATCCCAGGGAGGGTCAGTGAGGACAGCCACGGCCCACAAGGCAGGACGCTGCTGAGCACAGCAGGAGACCGGGTCACAAGCCAGCTTGGTCGCCTCTCTCTTCTCCCTGGGGGGAAAGACTGCGGAGCCCTCGGGACCGGCAGGGGACAGGGTTGTCCATTTCTCTCCCGATTCCTGAGGGGGTGTTTGCCTTCGGGAGGGAGGAGAGTGCCCTCGCCCACAGCCTCCCCGCCGCCTCGCCCGCGGCTCCTCCACCCCTGCGCTAGCAGCGGCGCCGACCTTCTAAGTCTGTTTCTGGAAAGGGCTGGGAAGCCCTGGGTGGCTGGGCCCTGCCAGGCGGCCACACCCTGAATTCCAGCGGAGCACTTAGCGGCTGCGAGGCGACGCCTGCGGTGCCCCCATCCCGCAGACCCTCGGGAGGGCCTGGGGTATCCCCAGGCATCCGAGCCAAAGCTTGAGCACTGAAAGTAACTGGGGCGGGTGCAGTAGCCGCAGCACCTGCTGTCCCCCCTCCCCCGGAAAAGGAACCTGGAGCCCCGTGGAGCCCGCATCTGGATCCGAGCCCAGCACCAAATGTGGAAGCTGGCCCGGGCTGCAGACGCCCAAGCAGGGTCTGGCTCCTCGCAGTGTCGCAGGCTCCTGCCAACTCAGCTCTCTCAAGCTGTGCTCCAGCTGAGGGTTCAGATTTTTGACCAATGACCTAATTTTGAGGAGCCTGCTGGGTCCTGGGTCCGAATCCTCCAGGAAGACTACAGATTGCCTAACTGATGGAAACCTAGGAATGCCTTCTCCCGCCACTACCATTCTACATTGTTCTGGAGGGTCTAGCCACTGCACAAAGGCAAGACAAATAAAAGGTTTATGTATTAAAGAGACAATTATTTTTTAAAGATGGTAAAATAAACTACTTAGGTAACACATTATCAATTGATGAGCCAAGAAAAAGTGGCCGAGATATTTTCATATTTGGGCACTGAGCTAGGCAGAGCAGTAATGGGGATAAACATATAATTAACTCTTATGTAATTAATACTGTTATTATTTTTTTTTAAGACTGACTCTTGCTCTGTCACCAGGGCTAAACTGCAGTGATATCGTCACAGCTCACTGCCACCTCCAACCTGGGCTCAGCCTCCTGAGCAGCTGGGACTATAAGCACATGCCACTATGCTAATTTTTCCAATTTTTGTAGAGACGGGATCTCACTCTTGCTCAGAGTGCTCTCAAATTCTTTCCTTAAGCAATCCAACCCCTATGGCTTCCCAGAGTGCTGGGATTACAGGAATGAGCCACTATGCTGGGCTATTAACTACTATTCTAATGGTTACAAGAGCAACATAAAAACTAATAGTTTTCTTGTAGACCTGCAGTACAGTTAAAAAATATGTTTGGAAAATGATTTTGTTCATATGAGAACAAAAAATATAAAACACCCAATAATAAATTTGGCTCAGTGGGTAGGGCGCTGGCCCCATATACCAAGGGTGGTGGGTTCAAAGCCAGCCCCGGCCAAAAGACAACCAAAAAAAAAAAAAAATAGCCGGGCATTGTGGCAGGCACCTGTAGTCCCAGCTGCTTGGGAGGCTGAGGCAAGAGAATTGCCTATGCCCAGGAGTTGGAGGTTGCTGTGAGCTGTGATGCCACAGCACTCTCCCCAGGGCAACAAAGTGAAACTCTGTCTCTAAAAAAAAAAAAAAAAAAAAGTAGAAAATCTATGAAAAAAAATCATAAACGTATTTTAAATGACATCAAAGAAGAATTGAATACATGGAAAGGTAAATCTTGTTCTTGAATGGGGGGATTCAAGGTTTTAAAGAAGCAAATTTACCCCAGACTATTTTATAAGTGTAATTAAGTTCCAACAGGATGAATGGTGTGTGTGTATGTGTGTACATGTGTGTACATGTTCACTCAGGTGTGTACATGTGAGAGAAAACTGGACCCACACCTCTTACCTCTGGGAAGCCAAGCAGGTGGATTGCCTGAGCTCAAAAGTTCAAGAATAGCCTGAGCCAGAGCAAGACCTCATCTCTAAAAATAGCCAGGAGTTGTGGGGGGCACCTGTAGTCCCAGCCACTTAGGACGCTGAGGCAAGGGAATTGCTTAAGCCCAAAAGTTTGAGGTTACTGTGAGCTGTGATGCCACAGCACTCTGAGTGTGTCAAAGTGAGACTCTGTCTCAAAAAAAACAACAACCAAAAACCCCAAAAAGAGACAGACAGAGAGATTGTATGAAAGAAAATTTAGAAAATGACAAATAATGCAAAGGCTTTGGCCTACTAGGCATCAGAACTATAAAAGTAGAGCAACTGAGTAGAGATGCATTTATTGGCTTAAGAAAGATTAATAGATCAATGGGACATAAGCCACAATCCAGAAAATGATCTATGGGTAGATGAGAATTTAGAATGTAATAAAGAAGGTGTTCCAAATAAGAATGGGTTGTCCAATAGACAGTATTGGGGCAGCCGGCTACCTCACACCATTCACAAAAACATAATAAAGGTGGATAACCAAACAAAAACATACACCTGGGAAAAGAATCCCTATTCAATAAATGGTGCTGGGAGAACTGGATATCCAGATGTAAAAGAGTGAAACTGGACCCACACCTCTTACCACTTACAAAAATTGATTCAAGATGGATAAAAGATTTAAATCTAAGGTGTGAAACAATAAAAATCCTTAAAGAGAGTATGGCGGAAAACCCTTGAAAATATTGACCTGGGAAAGATTTTATGAAGAAGACTTCCATGGCAATTGCAACAACGACGACAACAACAACAATAAACAAATAGGACTTAATTAAACTAAAAAGCTTCTGTACAACTAAGGAGACAACAACCAAAGCAAACAGAAACCTTCAGAATGGGAAAAGATATTTGCATATTTTGAATCAAACAAAAGCTTGATAACTAGGATCTATAGAGAACTTAAATTAATCAACAAAAAAAGACCTAACAATTCTATATATTGAGCAAGAGAGATGAATAGAACCTTCTCTAAAGAAAACAAATGAATGGGCTTGGCGCCTGTGGCTCAACGGGCTGAGGCGCCAGCCACGTACACCTGAGCTGGCGGGTTCGAATCCAGCCGGGGCCTGCCAAACAACAATGACGGCTGCAACCAAAAAATGGCTGGGCGTTGTGGCGGGCGCCTGTAGTCCCAGCTGCTTGGGAGGCAGAGGCAGGAGACTCGCTTGAGCCCAGGAGTTGGAGGTTGCTGTGAGCTGTGATGCCACACCACTCTAGCCAGGGTGACAGCTTGAGGCCCTGTCTCAAAAAAAAAAAAAAAAGAAAGAAAGAAAACAAATGAATGGCTAGCACACATATAAAAAAATGCTCATTGTCCCTAATCATCAGAGAAATGCAAATAAAAACTACCCTGAGATATCACCTAACACCAGTAAGAATGGCCCACATCACATAGTCTCAAAAGCTGCAGGTGCTAGCAGGGATGTGGGGAGAAGGGAACACTTTTACACTGCTGGTGGGACTGCAAACTAATTCAACCTTTTTGGAAGGAAGTATGGAGAGTCCTCAAAGAACTCAAATTAGACCTTGCATTTGATCCTGCAATTCCATTACTAGAAGAAAAAAAAAAACCTTTTGTCATAAGGACATTTGCATAGACTTTTTATTGCAGCTCAATTTACAAACGCCAAAATGTGGAAACAGCCTAAATGCCCACCAACTCAGGAATGGAATAACAAGCTATGGTATATGTACACTAAAGAATACTATTCAGCCATTAAAAAAGGTGGAGACTTTACAGCCTTTGTATTAACCTGGATGGAAATGGAACACAATATTCTTAGTAAAGCATCATAAGAATAGAGAAGCATGAATCCTATGTACTCAATTTTGATATAAGGGCAATTAATGACATGGTGAGGGTGGGGGAAGGAGGGAGCGGAGAGAGAAAGAAGGAGGGAGGGATGGGGAAAGGAAAAGCAGAGGGAAGGAAGGAGGGGGTGAGGTCTAGGTTTGTGCCACACCTGTTGGGGGCAAGACACGACTGTAAGAGGGTCTTTACCTAACAAATGCAATCAGTGTAAACCCCCCCAAATAATAATAATAATACTATAATAAACATTCTCATTTCTAAATTATTGTGTAGTCTTTAATTATTTCCTTTAGATAAATCCTAGAGGTAAGATTTCTGGGTCAAGAGTATTCGTATACTTTAAAGTTTTTGATGCATAGGGCTAAGATGCTCTCTAGACCATTGTGCCAATTTTATTATTTCTGTGATAACATCTTAAGAATTTTCCTCCAAAAAGTTCCTCTGAGTCCTATCCTGTTGACCAGCTGTAGTAGACTTAATTTAACTCTTATCTCAAGGTTATACTTAAGAGGAAAAAAAACATTTTTGGACTCATTTATGCTGCAAAAGAAACAGTTTACAGAATACAAAATGACAGTAAGATTAGAATATATTCCTTTCTTATTCCTGTTTTCTATAAGCATTCTACTTAAATCCTGAATAACAAACAAAAAGAAAGAAAACCCCTTCTCTTACTTGGGCTGATTGAACACTCACAGTATGCTAGACACTCTACTAAACATGAAAAGAGCTAAGTCCTGCCTTCTGAAACTTTATAATTCCATTAACTATGATTCATAGGGTGTAATATAAATAGTAGGCTTCTAGGACAATGGCCTATGCTTAATGTACTTAAACTATATGGGGCAGGTGGAATACGGGGCAGGCGGACTACAGGCAGGTGTCCAGGAGGGAGGATGGGAGATGACAATTGCTCCACTGAGGATTAAAGAAGTGAGGGTCAATATTGTAGACTGAGAAGGCTTTTTAATACTTACTTGGTTAGCTAAAATGGCTGTAAATTAGCAATGCAGCAGTGACATAGAAGTTCCAAATAGTTCATCTGAATAGATATATACACATGTAAAAAATGCATTATAAATGACATATAGCAAAAATGTAAACAAGCTATTTAATAACATTTTAATGCTTGATTCTTATCTCTTAATTAAAATGTGCATAAAAGAAAACAAAGGTGGAACATCTGTGTGTGTTATTGGGATAGCAGGATTTTTGCTGCACCCTGGACTTTTTTGTTCAATTCTCTGTGTGTGTGAATGTGGAAGAGTTTCCTGTTTGAGGCACAATTACCCATTTGATCCCCACAGGGTCTCTGTTTCCACCCACGTTCTCCTGGCTTTGATAGTCTCCCTTTTTCTTTCCTTTTATTTAAAATACTGTTTAGTTTATTCCTTGCTTAAATTAAACCTCTTTCATCATTTGATTTAAAAGCCAGTCTTCATTCTCCTTCTTTAACCTGAAACCCTGCCCTAACCTCTGACTCACCCTTGTTATCTCAGCAGATGGACATAGCATTACCTAATTTTTTTGGCCTTAGTGAATAATCTCAAAGAACTTTGGGGAGACATGGCCCTTTGTTATTTGTGACTGTACAGCAATTATTCCTCAGCTGGACACTGTGGGATGTAGGTGTTAAACACAGAGATGCTACTCACCCCTACTAGTGATATTTATTATTATTTTTATTACTAATAAATAATATAATAATAATTATTATTATTATTATTGATTTGGGGGGTGTATCTCGGAACATCATTTTGCCTAACTATTAAATAATGCCAGTAATAACAAAAGTCAAGGGTTAAGGACTTTAAGATCTTCTGCTGATAACATTATACACTATGAAATGCTTTGATATCTACTGTTACTTGAAAACACCTGATCATCAAAAAGTTTGTCTTTTGATTAAGCCAGATTAAAAAGTACCTTGCTTCTTTTGTTTCTTTTAGAAGAGTTCTGTACCATTTATACGATAGAAAGCCACAGCCAAATAGCTTTCTTAAACATATAATAGTACTTTTGGGAGGGGATATTCTGAATCCTCATGATGTTCCTGCAAAAGAAGTACTTTTATTATTTGTTCCACTGGTGATAAAAATGAGGTTCAGTAGAGTTTAAGTGACATGCCTGTAACTATACTATTAATACTTAGAAAACCTGAGATTGGAATGCAACTCCATCTGTCTTTCTAAATCTTTCTATAATATCAGACCCATTTCCTATAGACATTGGCTAGATGCTGTTATGAAAGAGTTAAGGAAAATGTACTATTTGTATCAACTGTCTGAAACTTGGTTTTATAACTTGGATTTAAGTCACAAACGGAGAGTGATTATCAATATGTCACAGACAAAGAGCTGCATGTCTGCATGTATGGAAGGGTCTAATTTTCACTCTTTGGCTTTTGGATACAGTATGCCCCAGGGAGCTTCACAAACCCGCCTGGCATCTCCTAGTGCTGTGTTCTCTGTTAGCCGACCCAAGTATAAAACTCCTCTGTGTTTGGGACAGCTCACAGCCGGGTACTATCTGAAGAGATTAATACAAAATTACTCGCCGTATATAGACTTAGTTTCTTTTCTGAATTTTTCCTCAACTCTTGAGTGGAGGAAAAATACCAATATTTGGTACTAGCTTTGTATTTTTTAAACAGATACTGATTTTAGAAGCATTTTCCCAAGAGAAGAAGAAGAAGTGGTAGGTGTGGGTCTTTCTTATGCTATTCTCTCTCTGCCTCTCTGTGTCTTTCCCCCATCCGATGCAATATTATCAGTTTACTATAATCCTTAGATGAAAAAAATTAAAAATGTTATAGAGTAGAAGTTATTAAGACTTTAAATCACATAAGATTGCCTTTGTGGGTCATTTTTTAATTTGGCCTAAATTTTGCATATTTCAGTTTTCTAGAAGAGGGCATAGGCTGTGTCCTAGGGATAAGTAGATTATACCTTTTCCTCACCCCCTTATGTTTTTTCCCAGTCTGAGAGAACATCTGCTGTAGATATGTTATATTTCCTGAAACAGGTTCCTTAATAGATTTATAAGATGATCAGTTGGTAATGGCAATAGAGTTTGGTGTGACAGTCAGGTGTGTATTAAGGAAGGCATGATGGTCTGGTGGGAAAAACACGGGCTTTGAATATCACAGCAGCTTAACTCTTTTGCTTACTAGCAATGTAGCGTTGAGTGAAACATTTAACCTCTGAGCCTAAGTTTTTTATCTGTCAAATGAGGGTGAATAATATCTACCTTATAGAGATATTGTGCACATTAAATAAAATAGTATATAGAAAATAGAACTGTGTTTCATTCTTAATGAATCCTGGTTGTTTATATTTCATGGAATGAGGGAATAGAAAAATAGGAAAGAGCAAAGAATAAGAAAAATGCTATGAAAAAACAGTTTTCATCTTTTCAATTTAGCATAGCAGAAAGAGCATTTGTCTAGAAGGGAGAAATGTGGGTTCTAGCTCTGCCCCTGGAAAACTATAAAATCATCTCTATTCAGCTCAGGACCTCAGTTTCCTCATGTTGAATCTGAGTGAGTTAGAATCATGATCTCCATCTAGTTACACAGTTTCGCCTTCCGAGGATTTTTCTCTTTCTCCAACAGTCTATGACATGCCGTACAACAGTATGTAAGTCTCAAAGGTCAACAGCCAAGTACGGCAGAGAGGGATGTTGTTAAGATAGGATTTTCCCTGTGCAGCTATGTTTACATGTACATTTATGTTCTTTGTATATTTGTCATGTGTCTGAGGATTTATGCACCTGCATAGTTGTTGAAGTAAGCACACTAGCATACATTCATATATTTTTGGTGTGTGTTTATATATAACCTATATATATACAGTATGTGTGTATATATATAAATATATGTCTGTGTGTATGAGAAACAGATGCACTGTAGGCAGATAAAGCAGATAAATATAGATCCAAATAGAAGCATAAGCATATAAATGTAGATGTTATATAGAGTGAAAGCAAGCAGATCAGCACCACTTCATTATTGCTTGAAATCTTTGTAATAAACGAGCTGAAAATCATAAACTGACATTGAAATTATTGACTGAATGACACTGTCAGATCAGAAGGCACAATGTAAGGTAAGAAAATAACCTTTCTTTCAACTTTGAGGAAAAATTAGCAGGATGATTTATTACTTTTAATTATTTCATTTAAGAAAGTTTTCAGATGCGGTGTAGTGTGGCATTTTTTTTTTTTTTTAGTGTGGCATTTTTAATAGTACAGGTATGTCACCTTTCTTAAACATACTACCAGACACCAAAAATAAATAAGAAAAGAAAATCTATTCTGGTCTTGAAAAAATATTTGGCAAAGGTGACACCTGGATCCCTCTTGTCCACAGGCTGTGATTTGTAACTCTAGCCTGTTTCTAGGTGTAGACAGATGAGCTGATTTCATTCTGCTTTTTAAAAGCCCCTCTGAGTAGTTTAAGGAAACCCAAGTAAAGGCTATATTTTGAAGCAAGAGGCCAAAGTCACTATTGCTAAGTCATTGTCATAGGGACACTTGAGATTGTGGTTAGGGAGTGTGTTGTATGAGTGAAACTCAGCTTCCATCTGTTACTGTCTGCTTTCACCTGTCAAAATAATTGGTTCTGAGTTTTTGCTTTGTTTTGTTTTGGTGATGAGAGTATTGTGAGTTATTTTTAACTGGTTGGAGTCTTGGTCATATGTTTAAATACTATTTGAAAAAAAGGAGTTGTCTTCTCTTCCACCCCCTCCCTAAACCTCATCGGTTTCTCTAACAGATCTCATCTCTTGAGTTTTGTAGTAAGAACATCTAGAGACACTACACTTTGAAGAAATACCTGGCAATATGCAGGTGCAAAGCCTCCTTTTACCAAATACTGCAAAACTGTGGAACTTGCTGCTGTTTCTTTTCCTGTTGTTGAGTGCAGCATTGCTTTTCCTGAGAGGGGTGGGAGATGAGGGTCAGGGATGTGTGCTGGATCTCTCTTGTGTGCATCTTCTAAATCAGGAGCCACTGCTTCTTCCTTTCTGCTCCCAATCAGGTTAGACTCAAGGAAGGAAAAGAGGGAAGAGCAAAGCAGTAAGGACTCATTAAATGCTGAGGAATCCATTGGTGCCTCTCAAAAACTGTTCATTCTTCTAGCAAATCTGTTTGGCTTCATTTACTTGGTTGTTAAGTTCACCAAGCTAGGATTTTTAAAAATATTGTCTTGAAAGTGTCTCAGTGGTCTTGAAAAGCAAAGAACATTACACACACACACAGTTGTATAAAAGTCATCCCAAAACGCTGACTGCATTGTGTGAATAACAAGGAGTACGGGAGGGATGTCTGGAGAGCATCTAGCCATGTAACATGAAACACAGAGACATCCGTGTCTGGGTACTTTCCAATTTTATAAATTACTTTTAAAGAATACTTCCTAGCAATGTATAACACTGTTAAATTCTATAGTGCTTCAGACTTTAGTCTTTTAAAACTGCTATTATTTATCTGATGAGCACTAATGTCATCTTGAACAAGTATTTATTAAGGAGTATTATAAAATAATATATCCACATAAAATGATTCACAAAAGATGACTTTGGAAAAATAAACATTTGCCAAATTAACATAGTAAAGTCCTTTATCTTTACACACACACAAGCACACAATTTAGATTAAAGCACCATGACATCGAGCTCCAGAAATCATTTTAGGATCAAAGATTCTGAGGAAAGTTAAATATACACACACCCTCCTCTTTTCTTGATCTTTATTTGTTTCCTTTTTTTTTTTTTTTTTTTTTTTTTTGCAGCTTTTGGCCATGGCTGGGTTTGAACCTACCACCTCTGGCGCCCTACTCCTTTGAGCCACAGGTGCCACCCTATTTGTTTCCTTTTCTTCTGGCTTATCATATTTACTGTTTAGCTTTTGTCAAGGTCTTTCATAGTAATTACCAGAAATTTGAGGAAACACAAAAAAAAGCATGTCTGGGTTTATGTGTGTACATATTTAGACATATACATGAAGGTTGAAATTTGGTGTCAATCATTTGATATTTTTAATGCATCACATGTTTAAAACTTTTATCTAGTATAAAGGTTTAAAGAAAGTTTTATGAATATTTTCCAAATAATCATTTGGATATTTACATTTGAACAAACAGAGATTTGTCAGAACTGAGAGCAAATCAAGAACCCGTATTTTTGAGGAGTCATCCAACTCCTACTTGGATGATGAGATGGCTTTCAGCGTTGACATGGAGTTTTTTGTTTGTTTTTTTTTTTATTAGGAGACTTCATATTCTGCTTCTGGCATTGAAGTGCACTATGGAACATATGGGCCGAGGAGTCAAACAAATCCTGATTCAGACATCACTTCACAACTTTTTAATTAGCTCTGGTGTCCTTTGGTAGGTTAGCTAACAGTTCTATATCTTGCTGATCTATAAAACATACACCAAAGCTATTTGACAGTAAGTTTTTGCAAAATGAACTAATATTAATGAAATATATATCACACAATAGATACTCAGTAAGTACTACCTTCCTCTGGCCTCTTAATTTTAATGTACGTCTGTTATTTTCTCCTCCACGATCACTTGTGGCATAGCATTGCACCATAACCACTAGCCATAGAGATGATGCTAGAGAAAAAGAATCAAAGGATTTTTCAAACTATTAATTACCTAATACCCCTCCCCCGAGAATGAGCTAATAAGGAAAGAAATCTAAGGAAGTCATCAGCAATTCTTGTCTCCTATAATTGTCTTGATTTCTACAAAAATGGGGTTAGCAAACAGGAGTGGAAGACTTTTCAACAAAGAGTTGCTGAAATCCTATTCACATTGATAAAGTAGAATGGACTGCTGTACATTAAGCCTTTTAAAATAATAGGAGATCCTTTTATTGCCCATTCATATAGGAGGGTAATGTCCTCCGCTCCACAGGGGATGCTGCTGATTTTGGCTCACATAGGTTAAACTTGATGATTCATACCAGTTCTTTAAAGGGAAAGAGGTCAGGATACAACTGTCATTGAAATTATTGAATAGTTGCTGTATGTTTTCTTTTTTAAGAAATAGGAGGTTGGGGGAAAAAAAAATACCTCCCACTCTAAGATATTTGGAGCTGCAATTCAGTCGAGAGCTGATCATTTTAGCTGGTTTATAAACCCCACTTGAGTAAGGTTTATAATGGAAACAATGACACAGTCTTAATTACAATGATTCTGGCAGCAATGTCCCTACAATCCAGAGACCTCTTTTTCATGTCTGAGTACTCTTTTCTTAACCTCTTCAGACCTCATTTTCTGTGTAACTGCAATTTGAGTGTGCAAGTCTTTCTGACTTTTTTTGGAATTGAGACATTTGACCAGTATCATCAAACCCACATTAAGCCACTGGGATTTGTCTGGATCTCCTCCTACTGTGTCATCATCAGTCTCAATTATTGGTTATCTGTGGAATGGAAATAAGGAAAAGGGAAAGGATATGATGTGGTATAGAGGAAAAATGACTGATCTGGAGATTAGGATATTTTCTTCTCTGTCTTTGATGAGGGGCTTTGGCAGTTTCCATATAGATAATATGAAAAACTAGACAGCTGTACCTTTCTAGAGAAAAGCCTACAGCTATAGCTTACCTTCAATTTGTCAACATCTTACTGTGTGTTTTTAACTTAAGTATAAATCAAAGGCCTAAATATTGCATGATACTAAATTTACACTTTTTCTTCCTTTATAATTTCTGAGGCTATCAAAGCACTTGAACAAAAACCCTGATTTTTATGACAAAGAGAAATAAATAAAAGTTGGATAAACATATGAAACGTGAGAAAAAAGGAAGAATTTGAAATTAAAAAAAAAGGAATATATGAACTAAACACAGTAGAAGTAAGAGGACAGGAGGTGAACTCATCTAGAGATTTAAAAATTAAGAAATGGAAGAAGAGAAGTTAAGACTTTAAACACTAGACTCACATTTAAGATAAAAAATTAAGTATAAGATAGCTTTGAGGTGAACATTTTACATAATGTAAGGATTCCTTGTCTTATAAAAGAATCCTTCAGAATCTTTCCCTATGGCATTTAAAATAAGATTCAATTTATACAACTTTGATTTAGTCTATGCTATGGGAAAATGAACTATTTGAGTTTTAGATACTAGTCCCAGCTCTGCCTCAAAATCAGAACCTTTGAGAAAGTTAATTCTGAGCCTCAGAATCTTCATATATAAAATGAATAGGATAGGCAAGTTTTCGTGTACCCTAAAGAGTTCATGAAATTAAAAGGCATGTGGGATAATCTTTCTTAGTGATATATTGCCAGGATGCCCAATCCTCATATTGGAGGACATTGTTGAGTATGATTACATTAATTGGATGACCAAAGTTAAAAAAACAACTTTGTGAGGATGACTGAAACGTGCATGCTTTGTTCTGGAGAATTAACAAGGCGATAGCTCCATTTATAAAGATATAGTATAGCTTCTGTTGCTAACATGCTTTAGTTGAATCTTCAAGTGCAATTTTTGAGAGATCATCATTTAATTTTTGTCTATTTATTTATTTTATTTTATTTTTTGGAGCCAGAGTTATGTTTTGTCACCGTGGCTAGAATGCAGTGCCATCACCATAGATCACTGCAACGTCAGACTCCCCCTGCATATCCTCCCGAGAAGCTGGGGCTGAGGCATGTAACATACCTGGATAGTTTTTTTTTTTGTTTTTTTTTTTGTAGAGATAGAGTCTCACTTTATTGTCCTCGGTACAGTGCCGTGGCATCACAGCTCATAGCAACCTCCAACACCTGGGCTTAAGCGATTCTCTTGCCTCAGCCTCCCGAGTAGCTGGGACTATAGGCACCCGCTGGAACACCCTGCTATTTTTTGTTGCGGTTTGGCCGGGGTCGGGTTTAAACCCACCACCTTTGGTATATGGGGCCGACACCCTAGCCACAGAGCCACAGGCACCATCCAATTTTTTCATTTCTTGTGGAGACAGGGTCTTCCTATGTTGCTAAAGCTGATTTTTAACTCCTGGCCTCAAGTGTTCTCCTGCCTTGGCCTCCCAAAATATTAGAATTACAGTTATGAGGCACCACACCCGGCCCTCAATTCTTTGTTCCTTAGTTTTATTTTCCAATTAACTAAAAGATGGCATTTCTGAATTTCTAATTCACAATTTATTTTGGATAAAAAGCTCCTGTTTAACCAAGAAAATGGAAATAAGTACATTCTTGGTTGCCCTTATAGTAATTTAAATTTGCATAACCTAATCAAAACTCAACTCGCCTTGCCCTTTAACAAAAAGCTAGATTCTCTCTCATTACTAAATAGCTACATTCTTCTCAGTGTTTTTTAAAAGATGAATTATTTTGATATCCCATGACTTTTCCTTTAGAATGTGTCCATGGAAATTAAAATAGACTTTTTTTATGCCTAAGACAGTAATGAAAATAGTCCAAAATGGCTGGTGGAAATGAATAGAAAACATTGCCAATGCTATCAGTATTGTAATTCTTGTTAAGCTTTTTCCTAATATAATGGACTAAAGTCATGGGATTTTAAAATCCCTAAAAAAATTACCTGATAATTTTTTTACAATATTATTTTGTCTGCACATAAATGATAGAGCATATATAAGGCTGTGTTCAGTGACTTACATCTATAATGCCAGTAGTTTAGGAGACCAAGCTGGGAGGATCACTTGAGCCCATGGGTTTGAAACCAACCTGAGGACAACATAGCAAGACCTTGTCCCTACAAAAAATAAAAAGAATTAGCCAGGTGTGGTGGTGTACACCTGTCCTATTGTCCTAGCTACTTGAGAGACGGAGCCAGGAAGATTGCTTGAGCCTGGGAGATAGAGATTGCGATGAGCTGTGATCAGGTCATGCCACTCCAGTCTGAGTGACAGAGCAAGACACGATCTCACAAAAAAAATTTTAAAAGTAGTACAATCTAAGATTTCCAGTATTGTGAAACATTAGAATATATTTAATATTTTTTTTGAGGCTTCTCTAGTGCTATTTTCCAACAGAGATGTTTATCCCATAATCATTTTTTAGTCTCAACAAATATTTGTTGGGCATAGAGAATGTGCCAAACTGTGTGTTAAGTGCTAGCTATTCAACTGGACACAACTGCCATTGGTCATTAAAACAATATGACAGGTGGATATAGTTGGCATCTTAATATTTCCAAGGCTAAAATGGATGAAAAGAGAAAGTGATTGGGTGATCAGAAATGAAACCCAAACTCTATTTCCTTTGAATAACCTTCTAGGATTTATCCCAGTCATCATTTACAAATACACATTCCAGGAGGAAACAAGTTCCCTGTTCAGCTCTCTAGCTGGTTGGTGAATAAAGAGAACTTTTTCTTATCTTAGAGGTTGTTCTCAGCCATAGGAGGGTGCTCAGGTACAGGAAGGTTCTGTACCTATCAGCGCAGTCAACGTAACCCTTGCTTTATGTCCTGGGACGTACTGAACATCCTTGAAACACTAACAATGTCCATAATAATCCCAATCACAAGTGAAAGGCTTTCCATAGATAAGAAATTATTTAAATTTCTTTTATGAGTATTATTCATCAGTTTAGGGTCCTTCCTCATTTTGCCCATTTCTCTTTTATTATCCTATATTGGGCTCTTTTGTTCAGCCAGATAATTGGTCTCATAACTTCACGTATCTAAAGTACAACAGTGACCTGTTTAAGGTTCTAAATGTGTTCTTTATGTGTTTTTAAAGAAGATGAGTAAAATAGAATACATTTCTCTTTTCCCTGATGATAATCCTTTGTATCTTTCAAATAATATTTGTGATTAGGTAAACTACTCAGACCATAGCATTGGCTATCACAGATACACATTCACAACTGTGTAGAGAAAATGATCAATAGGTACATATGGGGAATTCTGACAGTTTAGTAGAGTTGTTTTCAAGTAATTTGACACATTAGTATTTACAGACATTCACCGGACAGTAATCCTCATTAGAAAAAGGGTTGGAATATTGGGCTCATTCACTCTAGTCCATTTCTGAGACCTGAACTATAACCAAAAGTCAAAGCTAAAGGAAATAAAAATGAACCTATTCCAGGCCTTAGAATTGTTTCTCTAAGTAAGCTGTCTCCCTCCTCTTCATTTCTCCTTTTTTCTCTCCCTGTTCTCTTTCTCTTTTTACTCCCTCCCATTCCAGCTCCTTTCTTTTTAGCGTGCTGAATTCATTAGATGGCACAGTGTAAATCAATAGTAAACGCTAACCGCCTACTCTGTGCTCAGTTACGCAACACCACATAACCGGTACACAGAGACAAAAAGGGAAAAAGCACACACAGCCTTTACATTCAAAAGCTCTTGCATAATTTTACTTTTCCACAGCCAAGAAAAAAAAAAGGAAATAACAGATGGGGAAACTTACAGTTTTTTTTTTCCCTTTTCTCAGACTGCTTAGAAGAGAGTTAGTTAACATCCTTGGCCGTTGCTAGTTTCCCTAGGCAGCAGCAAAATGTCCCATAATTGTCCATGCCTTGACTGGCTTTAAACAGGTCTTTGTGACCTTATTTGATGCAGTGAATTTTCCAGGTAATAGAAGACTGCACTTATTCTGAGGTGTGTTTACTTAGTTTTAATTTATTTTATGAAACCCCGAAACTTGCAAAGTATGAAATGAATTTTAAAATAGAAAGAGGACAAGGAAGATGTGTATGTGTGTCTATGTTTGCATATTTTCCCTTGAACGGTATCCTGATGTCTTATTTATGCAAAAAGCCAGTTACATAAACCTATCTTCCTCTTTTTCTTTTTACTATGAGGGCTATAGAAAGTTTAATTTTTTTTCTTTTGACAAAGCACATTCAACCCCAAAGTCTTAATGAAAGAGAAAGCATCTAGGTGATACAACAGATACAGTTAATTCAAACTCTATATATTATTCATCAACTAAACAACCATTTTATTTAAGAACTGGTAGCTTCTGAAATTCTCATTTGGAACTTTCTATCACACCACTTGGAACACCTTTGGGTCTTGGGGTTCATTGTACTGCCGTTCTTAATCCCTCAACTGTATAATAAATAGTTTTTCTTTCTCTCTCTCTCCCTTAACCTTTCACTCTTTACCAACGCTCCCGGTATTTTCATTATAGAAACCCCTTCCCAGTTTAAAAGAGAACATAGTGAGATTTGCATGTAATTTATCAGTGTTTCTTCCCTGTCAGAATGAGCCCATCAGAACTAACTGATGTCCTTTGGGAACTAGACATTTGTCTGATAAGGGAGGGTGGAGAGATTTGGGTCTTTGTATTGTTCTTCCTTTTCAGTTTCTCCCTATCAAACGACTACCTAATGGATAGAAAATGAGAGTGCACATTGCTAGGCACTGTTAGCATAGGAGAAATTAATTTAAGCATATGAAAGGCGATGGTAGTGGTAATAGTTCTGATTATTTTTAATGCAAACAGAAAAGATGGGAGGTGGGTGGGAGAGAGGATGGATACGATTGTTATTGTATGAGCAGGCACTATTGAAGGACTTCATCTCCTTGTATTTGGGATGAGCACAGTTCTTTTAGGCCATATTTTACTTCAGGATGTTAAAACCATAAGGAATTGGTTCATTCGATTTTTTAAAGTGATGACATGAATTGTTCCTTTAATTTTTTTCTAGGGGATTAAGGCTATTTTATAATTTGTTGAACATTGTCTTATGTTTTAACTTATTACAATTTAGCATATGTTTTATGGAAAAATGAATATTCGGTTCTCTGTCATAACAACTGAGCAATCAAGATCATTGGGATTATCGCTTCTCTTTGTGATGACGTGGGACATCTTTTGTTGTCTTAATATTAATAATGACTAAACTAGTGTACATATTTAAGGCATTTTAAATAAATATATTTTCTTTCCGTTTTTTTTCTTAACAGAATCTATAGTGAGGATAGACTTGTTTATAGAAAAATAATGAAAATTCACCAAAATATTCTAGTCTTAAAATCAGAAAGTCATATTCTCATGTGTATTTTGCTACATGTCCCTCTATATGTATTATTGCTGAGTCTCAATTTCAATATGCATTTTTATATAGTTGCTTGATTATCTAAAAAAAGTCTACACTATGTAAAGTGAGTTCCTTATAATGTAATTTTAACATGATTAATAATCTGTAACCAAGTTCTTATTTTTGATATGTCATTCTGTACACAGGAAGTCATTTTGAATACCCTGATTTTCAAATAGATTGCCTGGATTTAAAAGAAAATTTAGAGCCCTAAAAGTAGGAGAATTAGCATTTTCTTGGTTGTCAAAAATAGTTGGAGGCATCTGATAATAAAAGAAGTAGAGGAGAAGGTCTTTGATCTTTTTCCTTGCCTCCCCTTGTCAGAATAGCTTCCATTTTCATCTTGGTTGGTAGGTTTCCCCCTCTCTGAATCATACTAGGGCAGGATTGATCTTTCAAAGTCCAAGGTGCACCAGCCTAATCTGTTTCAGCCCTAGGGAATGTAGGCTACTTCTCGTTTTTTTTGTTTTTGTTTTTGTTTTTGTGTTTGTTTTGTAGCATAGGAACCAGGTTTAGGAACTTCTGAGAGGCTGAAACTTTCTATTCTCAAGGCATGCAAGAAGCTAGGGAGCACTCTTAAACATTTCTAATTTTCTATAAGTCCTCCACAACTCTTTCGATATAGCTTCTTGTCTTGTTGCTATTGGCAGTGGTAGTAGGTATTTTTAATATTGCAACAAGAACCTCAGTCACTGACTTACCTTTTCAAGCAGATTTACTCCGGTTATGTCTGGCACATAGAAGTGGCTCTGTAAATATTTTTCATGTTTTGGTGAGCTGGTGAGGAACCTGCTGTGACCATGCCTTCATGGTGCTTATGCAGGTAAGCAGCAAGCCATGAAAATGATAAAGGAGTAAGAAATCAGGTACAAAGCTCTTAAGGCTCTACTAGGAGACACATCACCCCTTTTTGTGATCAAGCCCTTTTGATCCTCTCTCTGTCTTTATAACAGGAGAAAAATTCAGAAGGCAATTTTACATCTTTCCTAGAGGTCCTTTTTAGTGGTCAGAACTGCTCAGACCATTGGCTCATTTAACAAACAATTTTTGGCAAGCTACTTCAGTGATCCTCATTAACTTTCATATGCAAATATGTTAGGTACTTAAATGATTCTAGCTTTCAAATATACTCCTGTACTCTACCACAGTGTCCTTTGAATCTTGGCATTTCTCATTTCTCTGGACAATTATTTTTAGACTTCTTTTATTTATATAAGTCTTAGAATGGTAACTCTGGAAAATAATTTATAGAGTTCTTCTTTTGTATAATGTTTTATTACTATTAGCTACATGAATTCTTGATTTTTCTATATAAGTTTTGGCTGGAGTTAATCATGCTGGTCATTTTTAAGGCTTTCATTGAGAGAGTAGTATTGTGGGTGGGAATGATCTCTGGGAAAACATCCGTGACTGCATATCATGAACGGGATGTCAATCAGGTTGATAAAATATCTCAGATTGCATGTGAAGCCCCCACACTGTACCCCATGGTTGAATTAATGTACACAGCTATGATTCAATAAAAAAAAAAGAAAAGAAAAGAAAAGCTTATAGAATTTTTGGACAACTGCTTATTAGGCAAGCAGGTCTTAATATGCAGATTATATAATGTTTGGAGATTTTGTTGCTTCCTAGTAGAAGCTTTTTAAATGTTAATTTTGAGGTTTGTTTTGTTGTTCTGTGACTTAGTATAAAAGGTTTGTGTTTTAAAAGGTTTCAATTCACTCGTTCCATTTCTTACAGGACTTGAAACATAATACTATACATTTATTTATACTCCTAAAGGAGGATAAGGCCAGTAACCCACAACTCATGAAACCAGGGGTAAATAATCCATAGCTTGTTGTCCCACCATTGCCACAATATTTAGAACTATAACACAAGTAACAAACAAGTAAAAACAAGGAGAAACCAGTTTGCTTTTATCTACAAAATGTTTAATCAAAATTACAGTAAAGTTCAAATGGAGCTTCAAATCCTGGAGGTTTACAATGGTTTGATTTATTTTTTAAAACAGACCATGGATAATTAACCATAAAACATAACTTTCTCAACACAAGCTTCAGTGAATTGCAGAAATGGGCAGCGAGTCATTCATAACTGGTTGCGACTGGTTAGAGCCCTTAGTTAAACGTGCAGGCAGTCACAGATGCTATTTTCCCTGTGTACAGTTGTATTTTCATTCTCAAAGAAAGCATCTTTTACTTTTTATATGGTGTCACCAAGTTAGTGTCCCATAGTATGGAGCAAATAGGTTATTTTCTATAATTGGCGTTTGTCATACATTTCGTAAAATTAATAACTGGCATTTAAAAGTACTTTTTTTCATTTCAGAATGTTTCACCGTCACTAACTGAATATACATCACAACATTGCTGTCCGGTAAGTATCCTTCATTATCTTTAAAATGGCAGTCCAAAATATTGAGATGTAAAGAAGTCAAATATATTTCTACAAATCTGAAAATAAATTAGACCTAACAGCTATGGTGAGTCTACCACCTGAAGTACTAAATTTTAACAAAACATGTTTCCATATTGGTAAATGGTAGATCTTTCCTATCCTATTTGTTCATTTGAAAATGATCCTTTAGAAAGATAAGAAATGTGATCTCCAGAACCTATTATCATAGATTTCAACACTTTAGAATGACTTTGCTAACTCTTTGGAGTCTTGGAAGACTCTTTGGAGATGCATTATTTCTATAGGAAACTCCTGAGTTGACGCAAAGGGTAATGGGCGGAGTTACACATGGGTATTTTCCATGTAGGATATAGGATGTCTTGGCATTAAACAAATAAACACAAAACCCTCCAGGCATACTTTGTGATACTAACTATCAATTAGTATTCTGTGATATTTTGTCAATTTGAAATACAGTTTGCTTTGTTTGGATCAATCTTAAAATCAGACATGACCGCTTTGTGTACACTCAGAAACAGAAAGGAAAATACCCTGCAGTTATGAATAAGGCCACCTTTCCTTACCAGTTAAGTAAGGGGACCAAGACCAGGAGTCCAAGTGAATGTAGGTTTTAAGTTTTATCTGTGTCTTTTAGTGAGAATGTATAAAGTTTCAAAAAGGTTGGTATTGTGACCTTCTAGAATTCCTGATATTTCCGTGGCTGAGAGATGGGTTCAGGTCAGGACTGAAGGTGTATGGGTGGAACATTATCAGGTCAGACAGAGCCTGAAAAAGCTGAGTTTGCTAGAGGGCGGCCTGCATTGAAATGCACTGGCAAATGCCCTGGAAAGGAGAAGGGCAGGGTGACAGGGTGACGCCTGGCATCTGTCTGTGCTCTGCCTGGCTCCATCCAGCTTTATTTAGTCTTGAACATCATATCCATTCAAACCTCCTAAAGTGACTCTTGCCTTCGCTTTATGTGAATGTGTATAAAATGAGGAAAATAATCTCTTGGACTAATAAAGTAGCTTTCTAACAGGGACTTTCTAGATCCATTGCACGTAATCCATAGTAGTCACTACGCCGTTGTTTCTCATCCTATGGCAGGAGCCTTTAGGACTGTAAACACCCGCCTCCTCATTCCTACTGCCCTGCTTTGTTGTTATGCAGCAGGGAAAGAAACTTGTACTTGTGTAAGCCTTAGGAGCTTAAGGGACAGGCTTATTTGGCAATATGAATTTGTTGCTCCCTTTGAATTTATCACAAGGTGATCTCATCACAAAAAAGGCCTGAATTTCACACCCATGCTGGCTTGCCAAGAAGCCTGTTCCTCCCCTATTTCTATCCAAAGCACAGAAAGCTCTTTATGTTTCTATGATCAGATAAAATCTGTATTGACAGTTCCTTTTCCTGTGGGTGTATTTCACTTCTAGATGTAAAGATTTAAACTATCAGGGCAATGCTGCGTGGTTTCTCTGTTTTAGTAAATGAAAAGCTCCTTGGGAAAGGAGAGCACATCTTTTCTACTAATGAATAAATATTTATTTTCATTTAAAAATGATACATGTTCATTAAAAATAACTTGGAAAAATACATAGGAGTAAAATGAAGAAAAATTAAAGTAATTATTTCTATAATTTAAATCCAGTCATTAATAACCATTTGATCTATTTCCTTACTATCATTTTCCCCTGAGGATATATCTTTTAAACATGCTGTTATCCTACTTTCTATAGAATTTTTTGTCCTGCTTTCAAAATTTAACATAAGAATTTTGTGTGTAATTATATCGTCCTCATAAACATTTTAAATCAAAATGTACTTTTCCAGAAGAGAAAGAGCTCATTTAGCCTAAATGTCCAATGAGAGCACTATTTTTATTGTTATCTACTTCCGCGTCTCTGTAATACCTTTCACAACCAGTTAATGAAACAGTCAATAAATAATAAATGAATAAAAGTTCAAATAAGTATATGTATCTTTTAATCTTTATGAAAAATTTTAAAGTCATGAACATAGATTACAACAATGAACTCCCACTTATCCATCATCCAGCATATACAATGGTTAACTCCCGGCCTATCATTTTCTCACTATGTTATTTTGAAGCAAACCCCAGACATTATAGCATTTAATATATCCAGATTTGGGGAGATTTTTACATATTAAGGTTAAAAAGATTTAGATAAATAGTTCTAATCCTCGTATAGGTGGTATAGTAGTATTTTTCTTCTTAGCATCCTGACATCCTATTTTCTAATATATAACAATTGATCATAAAATCTCATCAGTGAGTTTCATACGATTCTTAGGCACATCTGTCAGCCAAAGGGCAATTTGGTTGACTGGAGAAACACTTCACAGATCTGGCTAGGTTTCTTCAGGGGAGTAATTTTTTGTTCGGCAGTTTTTTACTTTGCTCAAATTTAGAATGATAATTTGCATGCCAACTCTATGCAGCATTAATTATACTCATTATTGAATAGATACATGTGTTGTGTACAATCCTTTATCCAAGATGAAAGGAAAATGTAGTCCTTGACTTCTTAGAACTCCAGTCAAGCTGAATCCAACCAATGCTAGATAAATATGGCAAACCTACAAAAATCAAATATACCACTGAATTTAAAAGTTTTTAGTTCTTAAGGTTTATTGGTAGAAATGGAAAACGTGTAATAAGTATGTGGGGCATTCAGGAAGTCTGAAAGGGGGAAGTTTATAGTAAGCATCTGATTCTTCTTTTTAAAAACCCTGTATTTGGAAGGAAGGAGATTGTACATTGTAGAAAAAAGGGTGTTCTCTATGTGTCTGTAGGTGTTGCTCTAGTTTAGTCGAAGAATATTTTAAAGAAACCTCTATGAGTGGCTTGGTGCCCATAGCACAGTGGTTATGGCGACAGCCACGTACACCGAGGGTGGCGGGTTTGAACCCGGCCCTACCAGCTAAACAACTGCAACAAAAAAAATAGCCGGGTGTTGTGGCGGGCACCTATAGTCCCAGCTACTTGGGAGGCTGAGGCAAGAGAATGGCCTAAGCCCAAGAGTTGGAAGTCCCCGTGAGCTCTGAAGCCACAGCACTCTACTAAGGGCAACATAGTGAGACTCTGTCTAAAAAACAAAAAAAAAGAAAGAAAGAAAGCTCTATGAGCCGGATTTCCATGGCTAGCCTAGAGCCATTCACACAAAAAACGCTCCATTGATGTCCATGCTCCATCAAATTAGGCTGCCTATATAGAACCTGCATTTAGGGTTTTGTGTGCCTCACTGTCTTTGAATTGTAGATCAGTGACTGTTCAGTAACAATGTGTTGTCCAACAGGTGTATTAATTACACTCATCAGAATTCAGGATGTGAGTAACTGTGTAGCATATTGCATCAGTATAAACTGAATTTATGTGTTACTCAGGTCTATTTAATCTTAGCAGTACATTTTCCATTGGCCTCGAAAGTGAGTAGCTGGAATATTGATGTGCCTAACCCTTGGGGAAGAAAAAAAGAGTTTCTCCATCACACTAAATCTCTAGAAAAATATGAGGGTTTACAGTATGGACACATACAAAATATTTTCAGCCAAAGCTTGTTGAGCAAAGCACGTGGAAAAAAAAGAAAGAAAGTAATAACACAAGCCATAAACTATCCCAAGCAAACAGAGCATCTGTAAAATTTTCCAGACCGAATGGTGTAAACAATACAAACTCTTTTTTTCTTTTTATTTCTTTTTTTCTGTTTTTTCCCCTCAACCTCAACCTTCAGATCATTTCTGTTTCTCATTTAGCCGAGCATCACCATGTCAACAAAAGGTTAGAAAGTTGTCTGATGGCTTGGCTAAGGCGGGTATCACGAGGAAATATAGGCAGAAACTAGCCACTCTCCGATTTTAAAGTTCCAAGGATATTCTACCATAACCCATAATACTAATATTTTAAAACAACTATCCTTTTTCATAGTTATTTGAAAATTGATCTTACAACACAACAGCTAAGATAAAGATATGAGTCTGTCTTCACATCTTTTATTTTTATTTTTATTTTTATTTTTATTAAATCATAATTGTGTACATTAGTGCAATCATGGAGCACAATATGCTGACTTCATATACAATCTGAAATATTTTCATCAAACTGTTTAACATAGCCTTCATGGCATTTTCTTAATCACTATATGAAGACATTTATATTCTGCATTTAGTAAGTTTCACCTATACGCTTCTAAGATGAACCGTAGGTGTGATCCCACCAATTGCCCTCCCTCCACCCATCCTCCCTTCT
>CAUYON010099363.1:0-108062 GCA_963573935.1 Arctocebus calabarensis
AAAGAAAGGTCCCATTACACATTACACAGGCTTCAATTCAACTCTCTTCTCCCTTTCTCTTATGGTACCCATTCTTCTTGGAGTGATTTTGCCCTCCAGTACTCCCTACATTAATCTGAAATAATTTATAAAGCTGTTGCACCCAAGAATCAATGTGAAATACCATACTGACTTAATGAATGAAGAGAGGAAGACAGATGATAAAACTGAAGAAAATCCTAAAGAAGAAGAAATAACTTCGTAGCCTGTGCCTCAAGAATAGTCTGGAATTTGAGCACTCCAGATTTCCATGAGTACTTATCTAGGAACTAGGGGAAAGAGGTCATGGCAAACTACAAAAGAATGTACTTGAGTCAAAACTGAACTGCCTACTTTACAATGCTGCAGAGCATTTTACATTAGAATAAAAATGATAAAGATTTTATCCAGAAGAAAGACTAATAAAGTTCATTTTATTTGGTTTTATTTTTAAGATACCCAGTGGTCATTCTCTTGAATGTTCAAAGAGTTACAGTTCCCATCCTTGCTTCATAAGGAAAACATTCCTTTTAACCCTGGATATAAAATTATTTAAAATAATTATATTTTGGAGAAATAGACTTGAAAATGCTCAAATCATATCTGGTAAGAAACTTGTACAACTGAGTCTGACACCAGAGTTCATGATAAGAATCAGTGAGTCTTCAGCTCTCTCTCTTCCCAAGTGCTAGCTTGAGAAGATTTCTAAATCTCAGTCTAAAATGTATAAATAAAGTCATATGTGCATTTAATTAACAGGTAGATTATTTCATCTGTGTTGGTTTAAGAAAAAGTAATAGTGTCAGATCCCCACTGGAAAATCTGGACTTCCTTTTCTTCCTTCACCTTTTCCTCCCCCTCCTCCTTCTCTTCCTCCTTCTGCTTTTTCCCTGTAAGATGGTAGCTAGTAAGCAGATACACATGTAACAAACCTTCCATTTTTCACAATGAGGATATAATAGAAGACCTATTTTTGAGGGGTAACTCAGGGGAGAAATTTTACCATCTATTTGCTTTAGTTTTATCAGACAAAAAAATCCTGTAATAATCCTGTCAAGGGTATTTCAAGTTTATATCAATTGAGTATCTAAAAATAGAAAAGATCCTTAATATATTTTGGAAACTCACCAAAATGATCAAATAGTAAAAATGTTCCTGTAAGCTTAAGTCCCCTTGTGCTTTCTTTCCTTATCACATTCTTGTTAATTTCAAAGACCATTCAGTCACAGAGGCAGGTTAACTTAAAATGGGGTTTTTAAGGTATGACATTTTATCTACAATATCAAACATTGTTAAGTATGAAAAATAATTCCCTGTGGAGTCAGAAATCTCTTTCCAAGTTCAAAACATAAAAGCTTCTGGTTAAGGCAATAGAAGCTCAAAATGAAATTTATGAAAAGTAGCATGGAAGGAAAAAAGAAGCTCCTGAAAGATTTTGAGATTAAAAAATGTCATACAAATCCCCATAGAACTTGCTATGCACAATTTTATCTCTTTCAAATTACACAAACTTTTACTTTCAGCTGCTTGGAGTTTCTGATGATCCCTGAATCTTCATAATCAACCCAGAAAACCATGTCACAATCATCTCCTTTTAGAAATACATGCTACCTTATCTGCTGCCTTATGTGTTAAGACAAAGAGATATCCTTTAAAGGAATTTAAAATAAGTCTCTGGCTGGCAGAATAGAATCTACTTTCAATTCATCAAACATTAATTACATATGCAATTGTAACTCTGGTCTTTCTTTAGCCCTGGAAAAAATCTTAAAATACTTGTGAAGCTATGCAATGAAGCAAGAGATTAAAATCAAAATCGAACAAACACAAATTAACAGAATTCCTAGCCATAGGTGAACCTCAATGGATTTAGGATATCAGAATATAATATTCTGAAAGGGGCTCTCAAAGTTACTATTCCCAGACTAGCAACAGCAACACCTCCTAAGAACCTGTTAGAAATGTATAATCTTAGGTGCCACAGTGGTTTCTAGACTGGGAAGCACTTAGTGTAAGGGAAATAGGGAGAGGTTGGTTAAGGTCTACAACATTATAGCCAGATAGGAGGAATATGTTCTGGCATTCTATAGCAGTGTACAATGACTGTGGTTAACGGGAATTTATGCTATTGTTTCAAATAGTTATAAGAAAGGATTTTGAATGTTCCCAACACAAAGAAATGATAAATGTTTGAGGTCATAGATATGTTAATTTTCTTGATTTGATGATTATACATTGTGTACCTATACAGAAACACCACTCTGCATTCCCCAAAATGCATACAATTATTATGTGTCAATTAAAAATAGAACATACTTTTTAAACATAAATGCACAATCTCAGGTCCCAACTCATACCACCCAAGGAGCAACTATGGGAGAAGAGCCCAATAATACTTACTTTAAGAAGTCTTCTGGATAGTCTGTGTTAACTAGAGAAGCTTCAGGACTTTGCTTCAAAATATTTGGTGGCCTGGATTAGAGCAAATGGGGGTTCCTGTGTTTCTTGTGTTATCTTGTCATAATTTTTCCTTAATTAAGGAAATTGCGTAATTTGGGTCGAATATTTTTTTAAATAAGGAGACAAAGTTATAGGGATGATTATGAATGGCAAATAAGTGAATACTTCTTTCAGCATATATTTTATTATTATTTATTATACATTTACCTTTGAAAAGCTGAAGAAAAAGTAGGGAAAGGGCCAAGAAAGATGAGATGGTGATTGGTTACAAAATTCCAATCTTTTCTCTATTGGACCCAGAAACTCCATTTGGGCAAAAAATGGTATGAATTCACTAAGCAAAATAAAAATTTCACAATCAACTAGATGTTTAGAATGCCCCTTAAAATATTCTTCATTCTTCACACAGGAAGTATCAGAAGAGTTCTTTAGAACAGCTGTAATAGCTACATTCCTTCCCCTGGGGAAGATTTAGTTAATACAATATTCTTCATGGTGCTCCTTTTCTTTTATTGCATTTTACTTCCATAACATAATTACAGCCTTTAGAAATATTGGAACTCTAGACGCCTACCTAGTGACCTGCCCTAATACAGTTTAGTATGTAGATGGGCAAATCCTCAATAGCCATTTACTCTGCTCTAACCTGAGAGTGTGCTTTGTGTACTTCGTAATAATGCAGGACTTGAACTTCAGCTAGAACAGAGAGAGAAAGTCCAGATACTCATGAAAGGACCTGCACCAACCACCACTGGGGTTTCTCTGAGGTACTGTTACCTTATTTTTTACTTTGATAAGACATAGTAAAAGATAATTATCAGAAGATGTGATCATATCTTTAAAAGATTATACTCATTCCAGCTACTGCTAGAGCTAACATATTTTGAAGCTGTAAAAAATTTAAGATAAATTTTTATTACCAAAAAATGCAAATCAGAAATGAATTAGGTTTTGTGGAATTTATTCCTGAATTTAAATAGTGCAAGGGAACACTGACCAAGAATGAAAATAGGTATATTTTACTTTAGGAATTTATTAAGGATCTTTAAAATGTAGAGAAGCTATGGGTGAAAATGCAAATGAAAAATTTAAAGGGAACAGTCAAAATCCCTCCATCATTAGAGTTGCCAGATTTAGCAAATAAAAATTAAGGGTTCAAGTTATATTTGAATTTCATATAAAAACAAATGTTTTAGCATAAACATGCCCTACTTATACTAAAAAAAAATTGCAAAACGCCTACTTATACTAAAATGTTATTATTTACCCCAAATTCAAATTTAACTAGGTACCCTATATTTTATCTGGCAAGTCTACCTCCCCTGAAATTCCTTCTTGGGACCACCGCAAGAGTAAACAAATAGCATATGAGTTCATGTTTCTTTGCTCCATGGTCATATGTCTCCAGAGAAGCGTGAACTCTTAGAAAGCTACCATGACTGAATCAGGAAAAGTGGCTTTAGTGTCAGGACATTGACTGATCTAATATCCCACTACCGAATCCCCCCACACAGAGTGGGCTGGTCTTAATCGGCTCTTAACATCGTAATTCTTCTTTTTCTCTTCTCTTTATAAGACAGAGAACAAAACTAAGAAATATAGATGCAAAATGTGGAATTCAAGTAGCAGCTAACTGTCCCTGCTGAAATCTCTTAGCGAGCCCACACAGAGTCTCCACATCAGACATTCTGAGCACATGGCATGTTCCACAAAGCAGAAGAAGCTTTGTGGAGATCGGAGGTTTTAAAAGGGCAAGGAGTTTGTGCCCCAGGCAACTGTCTGAGTGTCCTCTGGCTAAATCCAATGGTACAGAACAATGATAAGGGCCTAGTTGGAGTGAGGGGAGCAATTTCCTTATCCCTTTCCTGCCCCAAGAGCTAAATCTCTTAATCCACAGCTTGATTAGACTATGTGATACTGGGCAGACTGTAATGGAATTTTGTTTTTTTTTTCAGCTCAACAGGTAACACATTCTAACATCTCGGTTATCTTTCTCCAGGCCTCATGCAAAATTAACACTTAAAAGAGAAACTTTGATGTGTTGCTTAATCTGCCCTGGGTTTAAATCTTTCCCCCTTTCCAGATAGTGAAATGTAAACTAACTTTCTCTTCCCTTGGATTTTTCATCAGTCTTTCTCAAAGCAAGAGCGGGATAATATTTTATGAATGCAGAATTGTCAACTAGAAAACGAAGATAAGTTCTTGGGAGTATTTAGAATAAGCATTATTAATAGTTGATAGGTGCCCAGCACATGTGAATATCTCCATCTGGATGAAGGTCAAGTGAATAAGAATTGGAGATGCCATTCATTATGAAGCAACTCAGCAACTTTTGTTACCTTATTATTAATCAAGTTGCCCATATTTACTATGCACAAATAAGAAAATACAGACCTAGCAACTGCCTACATCACTGCTCACCTGTGCTGATCACTGTTAAGTTTGTCTAAATTTTCATCCAAGAAATTACTAGTTTCTTTATTAATAATAACCTGCTTTATCATCTACATGGTTGTGATCATATTTTATATCCAAATTTGAGTCTTTCTTTTTTCTTTTTTTTTTTTGAGACAGAGTCTCACTCTCTGTGCCCTGGGTAGAGTGCAGGGCTGTCACAGTTCACAGCAACCTCAAACTCTTGAGCTCAAGTGATCCTCCTGCCTCAGCCTCCTAAGTAGCTGGAACTATAGGCATCCACCACAGCATATATCTAATTTTCCTGTTTTTCTTGCTCTTGTTCAGGCAATCCACTTGCCTCAGCCTCCCAGAGTGCTAGGATTACAGGCTTGAGCCACTGCGCCCTGTTTGAGTCTTTTTACTGTAAGGATCCTTCTAGGCCTACTCTTCATTGTTTTATTTTCTATTTGGTTTTCTTAAAGGGTAACTGCTTTGTGCTACATGCCATATTTTTCACAAGCACTTGGAAAACTGCTTGCTTGTTAGTGGAATATTTACTGCAGCATATTGTCAATAGGCCTGTTAAATCTGAAATTTTACTTTAGATAAAGGCCAAAGGGGGAAAAAAAAGTTGTGTTGCAAAATTCAATTAAAATAATCCACTTTTAATACTATTTGATTATACTGTAATGTTTAACAATGTAATTTAAAATAATCTTAATGTTTTAAAAATCTTAAAAATGTCCTCATTCCATTTACTCACCCATCTAATATTTGCTAAGCACCTACTGAGTGAGGCATCGCTCAAGGCTGGGGAAAATTCTGTGTAAAACAAACAATCCAATAATTCCTGCCTTTCTAGGTTTTATACTTTGGTAGGAAAAAGAAAATAAAGAACTAACTGGGCAAATTGTATGTACAGTGTCAGGAGAGACTAAACGTGATAAAGGAACAGAAAGGGGGAAAGAGAACAGAGAGTCACAGGGAATTCCAGCATATTCTGTCCATGCAGGAGCGTAAGACTTGAGCAAAGATCTGACAATTGTGAGGAAACATATTGTCTCAGTCTGTTGGGCTGCCATAAAAAATTACTATTGTCTGGGTGGTTTAAAATGTAGATTTATTTCTCATAGTTCTAGAAGCTGATAGGACCAGGATCAAAGTGTCAACAAAATAGATTCCCTCTGAGACCTCCTCTCTTGAATGGCAAGGGGCCACTATCTCTCTGTGAGCTCACACGAGCTCTTTGCTTGTGGGGAGGGAGAAAACTCTGGGTCTCGTTTTCTTCTTCTAAGAACACCAATCCCAGCTTAGGGGGCTCTACCCTTGTGACCTCGTCTAACTTAATTATCTCCCAAAGGTCCTACCTTCTGATACCATCACATTGGGGGTTAGGACTGCAACATACAGATTCCGGGGGGATAGATGCAAACATTCACTCCACAAGAGACACAGAACAGATATTTCAGAAAAGAACTGTAGTGGGTGCGAAGGGCCAGGGCTGGGAGTGTGACTAGTTAATGCCCTGCAGGAATTTTAGCAGGGAGGCCTGTGACTGGGGCAGATTGAGCAATTAGGACAGAGTCCAGGAGGCAAGGTCTGAGAGGTCACAGTGAGGCTATGTAGGCTCTTATAAACAAGGAAAAGAATAGTGCTTTAATTCCAAGAGAGATGGAAATCTAGTGGACAGTTTTGATCAAGAGAGTGAAAAGTTCCAACTTACTTTTCAACTTATGTTTTAAAATAGTTCACAATGGGGAAGGGTTTTTGCCTCTGAGGGACTTTTGCCAATGTCTAGAGATATGTTTGGCTTTCAAAATTGGGAGTATTGTTACTGGCATCTATGGGGTAGAGGCCAGGGAAGTTGCAACATGTCCTACAACACACAGGAGGACAGATCCTCAGGAGAGCAAATCACCCAGCCCCAAACACCGATAGTGCTGAGTTTGGCCCCGCGCATTGCAGTGGAGATGAGAAATGGTCATTTTCAGGATCTATTTTAAAGGCAGAGTCAATAGGGTTTTTGAGGGTTTAGACGGGAGCTGTTGAAAAAAGAAAAAAAGCGCCAGATGACTGCAAACAGCTTAACAGTGAAATTTATGTCATTTGTATGAAAAAAGAAGGCACCATCAATTGCCAAAGAAAACTCAAAGTCAGAAACCTGAGTTCTTTGACCTGTCACTCACCAGCCTTGGGAGTGTGGACTACACTGCTGGGAACCACTCACTCATCAAACGAGGAGCTTGGACGAGATAATTTCTAGGTATCTTCTGCTCTAATACTATAAAATTCTATAAGTTCATACTTATTAACTTTGCTGTTGACCAAAAGAATTACTCTCAAATTTAGGAGGAAATGTGTCCTCTGAAAAGATTTGCTGTAATCACCTGTGATCAGTTTATCACAGGCTGCAAGGGGACCAAAGGGAGGGTGGTTACTGAAGGTGCCAAGAGACTAACAACATACCTCATTATCCATAAAATAGAGTTTAATCTTTTCTCTTAAAGATAAAAGACTCCAGAGGTCACTGTGCTGACAAAGCCCTTTATTATGATTCATGAGAAATGAAGTATGCATCTTAGGGAAGCTTCTATTATAAATATGAAGGATGAATTTCAGAGAGGTCTGATGGGTCCAGGGAAAACTTTAAAACTCCAGCAAACCTCATGGTTGACAATGTGGCAAAAGGTCTGATATGGGGCCCATATAGATAAAATCATTTGTATCATAACACGTCCAATTTTCTAAAAATGGAGGTCAAACAGTGGTTTTCATTAAAATGCTGTCATTCATTTTGTCATGATATTTACTGTATCTTGTCTCAACAGAAAGGTGATATTTCCCTGCTTAGTCCTTGATGTCATCAAGAAAGAAAATCCACAATGATAAAGAGGAACATCAGTTTGGGAACTGAGAGCCCATGAGTTTTGACCTTCAAAGGAGTTCAGTGTCTATTAAAGGACCCCGTCTAGTAACTTGTTTTATTAGATGGAGGTTTAAATTCAGTTGGAGATGACTTGGGGAGCAAGATTGAAGTCTCTTTCAAGGATCTGAACTCTAAGGGAACTCCTGAAGTTTAAATGTGTCATATTTACAAGTGCTATATGAACTTCTAGGGTAAAGGAACTATTTCTGTGCTTTCACCTGAAAGAAAGTAAAAGATAAAAGAAACATGAAAGTTAATAGGCTGATTGCATGCAGGGGTTAGCTTATGAAACTTCTCAAAATGTTATTACAGTTTTCTCTGGACTCTGATGGTTAGCAACTGGAACCCACCATAACAGCAGGTGTTGGCAGTGCTGAAGTTATTCAGTTGACTTCTGAGATGCTGTGACTTCCAATAATATATTAGAACTAATTATGAATGTTAAGCCTAACAGTAAAGATGGATTGTCATGAAGTTCTCATTTTACAAAATAAAAAAGTTAATGCTGGTCTATGTAGAGATAGAACGTCTTCACAAATATTGGTGACAGAATCAGTCCTTGAAAGTGATAGTCCTTCATTGAGCCTCTCTTGTGGCTGTGATCCTCCCTATCACATAGCCTATTTTTGAAAATTTCTTCTTTATTCTTCTATAAAAGCCAATGGAACAGGAATGGAACATATTTGTCTATTATCTCACAAGCCTTAGTACCACTAACCTACCTCAAAGAATTCAATAAACACCTGTTGAATAAGCAAACATGTAGACACGAACATGAATAATTTGGGAAATACACATAAATACATAAATATGTATCAGTGAAACAAAATCATAACATAGGTGAAAAATATTGCACCTAATTTTCCTAGATTGGCTGAAGTGAGTGACGTCATAGCCACATATCCATTCACTTCATAATGGCATTTTGGTCAATAACGTAAGGTATATGTACAATGCTGCTACATTGGAGCTGAAAAATTTTTATTTCCTTCTGCCATTATAGTCATCACCACATTGGAGCATAACTCATTATTCATGTGCTCATGGTGATGTTGGTGCAAACATATGTGCTGCCAGTCATAAAAAAATCCAGAATATACAATCGTGTACCATACATAATACTTGATAAGGGCAATAAACGACTCTGTTACTGGTTTATTTACTTACTAATCTATACTTTTTAGTTATTTTAGCATGTAATCCTTTAATTATTAAAACAAATTAACAATTTTGATTCTTCCCAGCCATGAGCATGGTATGTTCTTCCATTTGTTAAAATCCTCTGCTATTTCCTTTCTTAGGGTTTCATAATTTTCTTTATAGACGTCCTTCACTTCTTTTGTTAGGTATATTCCTAGGTATTTCATTTTCTTTGGGGGCTACAGTGAAGGGAGTTGTGTCCTTAATTAGCCTCTCATCTTGGCTGTTATTGGCATATATAAAGGCAACTGACTTGTGGACATTAATGTTATATACTGAGACATTACTGTATGTTTTGATGACTTTCAAGAGTCTTGTGGTTGAGTCATTGGGTTCGTTAAAATGCCTTTACTTCCCAGAGCAACCTACTGATTCAATGCCATCCCTATTAAAATACCAACATCCTATTTTTAAGACTTGGAAAAAAATGATCTGCGTTTTGTATGGAACCAGAAAAAAACCAATATAACTAAGGCAGTTGTTGGTAATAAAAACAAAGCTAGAGGCATCAGCATACCAGATTTTAGGCTGTACTACAAGGCCATAGTGGCAAAGACAGCATGTTACTGGCAGAAAAATAGAGACATAGACATTTGGATCAAATAGAAAACCAGGAAAAGAAACCAACAACTTAACAACCACCTAATCTTCTAACAACCACCTAAGAACATACACTGTGGGAAAGACTCCTTATTCAATAAATGGTGCTGGAAGAACTGGATATCCACATTTAAAAGACTGAAACTGTACTGGCACCTTTCTCCACTCACAACAATTGATTCAAGATGGAAAAAGGACTTAAATTTAAGGCATGAATCAATAAAAATCCTCAAAGAAAGCATAGGAAAAACACTAGAAGATATCAGCCTGGGGAAAGACTTCATGAAGAAGACTGTCATGTCAATTGCAACAACAACAAAAATAAACAAATGGGACTTAATTAAACTGAGAAGCTTTTGTACAGCTAAGGAGACAACATCCAAAGCAAATCAACAATCTACACGATGGGAAAGGATATTTGCATATTTTGAATCAGACAAAGGCTCAATAACTAGGATCTATAGAGATTATTAAATTAATACACATGAAAAAAGCCAACAATCCCATATATCAACGGGGAAGAGATATGAATAGAACCTTCTCTAAAGAAGATAGATGAATAGCTAGCAAACATATGAAAAAATGCTCATCATCCCTAATTATTAGAGAAATGCAAATTAAAACCACCCTGAGATGTCATCTAGCTCCAGCCAGCATGGCCCATATCACAAAATCTCAAAACTCCAGTTGCCGGCACGGATGTGGAGAAGGAACACTTTTACACTGCTGGTGGGACTGCAAACTAATACAACCTTTTTTTGGAAGGAAGTATAGAGAAACCTCAAAGAACTCAACCTAGACTGTGTGTTTGATCCTGTAATCCCGTTACTGGGCATCTACCCAGAAGAAAAAAAACAAAACTCTTTTATTATAAAGATACTTGTACTATACTGTTTATTGCAGCTCAATTTACAATCGCAAAAATGTGGAAACAGCCTAAATGCCTCTCACCCAGGGAATGAATTGGTAAGCTGTGGTATATGTATACTATGGAATACTATTTAGCCATTTAAATAATGGAGATTTTACACCATTTGTATGGATAGAAGGGAACACATTATTCTTAGTGAAGCATCATAGGAACGGAGAATGAATCCTATGTATTCAGCTTTAATAAGAGGACAATTAATGACAATTAATGACACGGTGGGGTAGGGGAAGGGGAGAGTAAATAGAAAGAGAAGGAGGGAGGGGGTGAGGGAAAGGAAAAAAAAGAAAAGAAAAGAAATACTCTTATAAATTGAATTTAATTTTGACCAAAGTGCATTATTTAAACATTAATTTTTAATTCAACTTGTTAATATGTTATTTAGGTATTGCATACTCATTTATAAGTGAAATGTGTTTGTAATTTCCATTTATAATATTTTTTTCCAATTTTAGTATTAGGTACATCCAGATGAAGTAGAATGATTTTGAAGTATTTCTTCTTTTTCTATTGTCTATAAGATTTGCCATGACTGTTTTTTGAAATTATCTTCTATTTTTATTTATAAAAATAAATATTCTCTATTTTTTGAGATTTTGGAAAAAAAAAGTTAACTGATGACTCCATGCTGAACCTCAGAGTCGAAGCATTCTATGATAGACATACCTTTATCTGACAATGTGAATGTTCCTTTTTTTGAATTATTATTATTGCTCAATATTTCATCGCAGCAATTAGCTGATTTCTTTTTCCAATTGTATTTATCTTCATTCATTCTTTACCAGGTTTTTGTTTTTAGTCCTTATCTTAAACATTGTTATTGTCAGTAAATTTTAAGTCTCTTTAATTTTGTGAAGGCAAAAAGTGGAAACCAAATAAACACATGTACATGTATAGAGAAAATTAAAAAAAAATTAATTATAAAATAGCCTCGGGCCAGTTCTTCAGGAGGGATTCTACGAGAAGGCACTGTTATTCCAGGAGATGACAGCTCTGTGCATGTTGTTGCCCCGGGAAGACCTTCCAGTGGGCAAGATGTGGAGATGGAAGACAGTGACATTGATGATTCTGACCCTGTGCGGGTCTAATTGGATAAATGTGTGTATATCTTAATTTTTAACCAAAAAGTTTAAAAAGTAAACAACAAAAAACAAATTAAACAGAAAAAGGCTTATAAAGATTAAGGAAAATATTTGTTTATAGCTGCGTGATGTATGTGTTAAACTATATTATTACAAAATAGTAAAAAGTGTTAAATTAAAGCTTATAAAGTGAAAAAGTTATAGTAAGCTAAGGTTAATTTATTTTTAAGAAAGAAAAATATTTTCTGTAAATTTAGTCTAGCCTAAGTGTTTAGTGTTTATAAAGTCTTTGGTGGTGGACAGCCATGCCCTAGGCTTTCACATTCACTCACTCACTCTCCTAGACCAACTTCCAGTTCTGTAAGATCCATTCATGGTAAGTACCCTATATACCCTATACATTTGTACCTCTTCTATGTTTAAATACACAATTATTTACCATTGTGTTATAATTGCCTAAGTATTCAGTACAGTAACATGCTATAAGGTTTTACAGCAATAGGTCTAACCATATAGCCTAGGTCTGTAAGAGGCTCTATTATCTTGGTCTGTGTAAGTGCACTCTATGATGTTACGGTCAACAACAAATTTGCCTAAGGACACATTTGTCAGAATGCACTGCCGTTATTAAGTAACATAGCTGTATTGCTGTCAATAAGACAAAGACTATCAGTATCTATATTGATTACATCTCCTTGCCTATTCTTTCTTTCTTTTTTTTTTTTTTTGAGATGGAGTCTCACTTTGTTGCCCCCCCATAGAGTGCTGTGGAATCATAGCTCATGGCAACCTCAAAATATTTGACTCAGGAATCCTCTTCCCTCAGCCTTCCAAGTGGCTGGGATTACAGGTGTCTATCACAATACCTGGCTATTTTTAGAGATGGGGTCTTGCTCTTGCTCAGGCTGGTCTTGAACTCCTGAGCTCAGACAATCCATGCACCTCGGCCTATCTCCTTGTTTATTCTGAGACTGTCTTTGAAGAGCAGGTTATCTCTGAAAAGTTTCTATAAACTTTTTCTATAAGGGGCCACACAGTAAATTTATTTTGTCTTTGTGGACTGAGAGGTGAAAGGAAGGACAGTATATACTTATACAATCATTTAAAAACAGGCAGAAGGCCCAATTCTTCTGTTCTGAGGAGTTGGTTCTGTTGATTCACAGGGAGGGGAATCAAAGCTTGTAGCTGCCATCTTATGTTAAGTTCCCCTCAGTGCTTTATTCCTTTTGGTAATTGATCTACCATGTATAAGGGCTTTAATAAAAATCTTTGCTCTCTAGGCTGTGCATACGGGTGCAGTTCTTCATTATATTAACATTCAGTCATGCACGCATGCAGGCATATTGCTGAACACCTATTACATGCCTAGCAGCACCCCAGCGTCATCATTCCCTCCAACAGTGCTCTACTCAGTCCAGGCCACAGCCCTTTATTCCAGCCCCTCCTCCTGTCCCTCTCCTCACCCCCTCTGGATATGCTCACCCTGCCCAAGGCCCCTCCTGCATGCTCTTCTTATTCCAGAGGCTTTCCAGAGTGGGCCAGGAATTCTGGGAAAAATGTATTCTAGTTATTGATGATATGGAAAACACATACTATTTTCATATCAGCATTTCCTAAAAAATCCTAAAGAAAGGGAAAATGGTCTTATTGTGTTCTCTGACATGAAAAAAATGGCAGCAGAAAGCCATTTCTTTTGTTTTCTTATTGAAACCAAGCCAGCACAGTCTAGCCCACTTTGCGTGGCACAGTAGAGTTTGGGGTAACTCAAAGTCCTAGAAAGCTAAGGAATTATCTTCTTATCACCAACGGTGCCTTGTGGCTTTCTCTAGTTGTTTAACCATGTTTTTCCATTTCAGGTTAAGCTTCTATCCAGCTGCTTTTCATGAATTTATTTTATTTGATCTTTAACAAATTTCTTTTGCATCATCTCTAGTTTTAAAAAAAAATCAGTAAGACTCAAAGCTATTATCTGATGAGCTTACCCTTTGGAATAATAAGAGCCTAAAATTTATCTAAATAATAAACAGCAGGTCTCTTTGAATGATAGAAACTATAATTCCATTGAGGGGTCCAAGTGTTATCATAAAACACTCAGAACTAAATTTATATATACTTTACAATGAAAAGCAAAACTAAGAACAGAAAATGTGCTGCGTTTTTTGAGTATAATACACAGGTCTCCATCTCAAATGTCAGTGCTGTAATTCTTCAACTGGAGACAGTTCTTCTGCTGCCTGGGACCCCAAAGAAATGTAGCTGCTTCCTCCCCTGTTCTACTCCACTTGTGAGATCTCTGCTAACACTTATGGCTCTTACAACCTCACATGACCTCGACATCAGAGAAAGCAGGGACTTCATGGGTATTATAAGAACATAAAAAGGGGTGGGTCACTTTTTCTCATATGACCTTTTGAGTTGCATAACATGTACCTGGCTTATAATTTTAAAAGCCATAATTAGTGTACATTTTAAATAATATTAGTCAAACCTGTTACTGTCTTTTTAATGTAATTAAATAAATGAAATTACCTCTTTTTTCCCCACCTCGTTTTCTCTTCCATTAGAAAAACAGCATAAAAATATGCCCTTGCACGTGCATCGCCAGGGGAATGAATCATACAGACACGAAAAGAACCAATAATGATCAGATCAGTTATACACAAGAAGACCCATTCTTTTGTGCAAAAAGGGTAGTCGGGAGGTGAGATTGAGGGTTACCCATCATCTTAAATCATGGGTCAGTGTTATAGGAAGAATTGTTTGAGGTTTGTATTGTAGCTTAGAAATACTGTGTGATTGTTTCTCTGTTCATTTTTTTCTTATATTTCTAGTAATTTGGGTGATTCTGAATCACCTCACAAAATAGGTGATTCAAGCAGCATGTTTTGATCCTATTGGTCAGGAGAAGATTGTTAAACTTATTTTAAAGGTAGAGAAAAAGGTTCAGAGAGCCTCCTGATCAAGGCTACACAGCTCAGAAGGGTGTGTGGTAAATAAAATCTACGTTTGTCTGATTCTAGTCTAGAGTTCATTCTATATCACATTTCTGCTTATTTATGTCCTTTCATTTCCTGACACTGTTTAAAAAATAGATGATATAACCAAAGAAGTAGAGTCAATCGCACACAGGTGAAATAAAGAGCAGCACACAAAATTAACTGAAAAATTCGAGACAGACTCTCCCGTAGTTACCGGGATTCTGGAAAATCCACCAAGCAAAGCATCATTTGGTTATGACCTCTTTGTCATGTAAATACATAAGCTGGTAAGACTGGCAATGTTGATGATTCCATGATACCCAAAATAACTTGATATAGAATGACTTATCAGGCTAAAATGCTGGCAAACAGTTAGCTTTGAAAGGATGAGCCTTGGGTGATCCCTGAGTATTGGCAGAACCGAGTAAACAGTAGGCCTGAGGAGCAAGCCCTGGATACCAGTCACTTCGTGCCTCCAGCAATAAATGGGGAGACTGAGTATCCACCACAGGGATGATGGGAAGAAAGGTCCCCAGAATGCTCAGAGAAGTAGTACGGAACTAGAGAACCTTCATTCAACTTCATTTTTTCATCAGAGTTATACCTGAATTAAAAAAAAAAATAAAACCCTCCATATAACGCAATCTATGAAGAAACAAGGCATTTGATCATTAGAATTTATAAGCATCAGAACTCCCCAATTTTGATGTGGCCCAGAAAATGTGTATTGATCTACTACATTTACTACTCTCAAAGTTAATAACTAAGCTTACAATTTTGTTTAAATCCCTTTTCTTCTTGGCATTTAGCAATGATAACACAAAAGAGATGATAATAATAACTAAATGATAACAATAAAAGTATAGAGTGGTGTTAGTCTCAGTATAGGAGGATATCTTCCATCATTAACATAATCAGTGAACCAAAGTGGCAGAAACGGAATGAACACTTTGAGCCTTCTTTTTAATAACTATTTTTTTATTGGGTCCAGATCTTGGTTCACTAGCTGTAGGCCTGAGGGTGTAATCCTTTTCTCGTGGGCATGGAAGACTGGAAAAGCTCCTAACAAGACTCTGCAGGTTAAGGCATTCATGGACACTCTCTTGAAACAAGACGACACCATCTCCAAGACATCTCAAGTCGTGCAGCTTGCCAAGGTTTTAAAAGCAGCTTTTTAACGAGAATGCTGTTGAACATCAGCATGTCAATCATTTTTTTGCCAATAACATAAGACAACGTAGAATTCAACCAAAAACTTATATGAGGACAGGCTCATTATGACACTGTGCATTTTGCTTGTGACTAATTTCAGGCTAATCACTAGAGCGATCCCTAGGATAATCACATAATTTACCATACAAATCAGGCACTGTTGAGACTGAAAGGGGATTCGATTTATAATTAAGCCAGGACTAACTTGTATAACTGGAATTCTTCCAAGCAACCTGTGAAGTATGCTGCCCTACCCATCACTATTTTAAAGATAATATAGGTGATCATAATAACATTTTTTTGAAATCTGTTTATTTTTATCTGATAGTGAGAGATCTTGTCAGACACCAGAAACATTCAGAATTAATGCTTTTAAAATATGGTATGTCCATTTCTATTTCTGAAATGTCTAATATGCTCTCATACATCTGGATTTTTAGTTGAACTTGAATTAAAGAAATTACGCCTCAATCTCATCTAAATATTGGCGACTCATTAATGGAAACATCTGGGGGTACAGATAAAAGGCCAGTGTTTTTTGGACTACCTCCTGGTAGTGACTGGAAAGGGATGCTCACAGTGATGTTGGAAAGAAAGGTCATACTGGCAGTACCTTTAAATATGCTGAAACCAATGACCAAAAATGTGACAAGCCTGAGTGGAAGGAGACTGTAGAGCAAAAAGCACCACTAAAGTATTGGTCTCTATGTCAATCTGCAAAGTGCCTGCAAAAATATATACATGAATTATGGTAGAAAACACTACAGCCACTTAGATACTATCAACTCCACTAGCTTTGGCCAGGAAGAATAATGGCAGAATAAGGCATGGAAGTTGGGATCACAGGGGAGAACCCTGCTTTATCACATTTAGTGACTCACAAGTCAATGCCCTTTTGCTTAATAGTGGTGGGTTCAATGCTTTGACACAGATAAATGTATTCAGACAACCTTTCTAGTCAATGCTGACATTAGCAAGCAATAGTTTAACATGGCTTAAGCTACAAACAGGGGAAACTTACTGAAGATTGACTTGGAATTTTTGGTTACATCAACTACTAATTCATAGAAAATACTCTTAAAAATTCACATATTTTAATGGATCTTCCATTGACTTTACACCATCACAGATAAACACTAATTTCATTTTTTAACCATTTCATATACAGAAAGGAAGAGCAAGTGAACCAAGTCTCCAACCTATTACGGGATCAATTAGCTGATGAAATTATTATTATGTTGATTTCAGAGAGAAGCAAACCCAGGGTCAGGTCTATGACAGATTATAAGATTATGATTTGCCCAATGGGTGAGTTTAAATCTGAAATAATATCTTTGACTTCCAACTCCACTTCTGATTGTCAGATTTATTTCTCTGTGTCAGAGGTCTTAATTTTTCTTCTGTAAAGGGCCAGATAATAACTATTTTTAGTTCAGCAGATACTCAACTCTGCAATTATAGCAGAAATGAAATCATAGATAGTATGAAAAGAAATGGCATGACCACATGTTCTCTCTTCACCTCTTGGTGAAATAATCATCAGAAATGAAAGCATATAAACAAAATAAATAAACTGACATCACATTATGGAGAGCTGTGACTATCTTATACTGATTCTCCTGCAATTCTAGCAAAGGCATCCTGTATAAAAGATAATTCACACTTATTTTGGCATCCTCTACTTTTTTTTTGTTTTCTCCAAAGCTCTTCTTTCTCAGGATCTGGTAACTTCCTACTGACATTAGGGTTTGTTTCTCCAATTAGTCCTATCCTTCCTGGCAGAATCTTACTGCCTAAACACTTGTTTCTGCTGCTTCCCATTTTTAAACCCTGTTTGAAATCACATTATCATCATGTGTGTTTTTATCCCTTACCCATATTAAGTTGTGATTAGTTAAACCAACTTAGCAGGGCAACCTCAAGAGTTAAGATAGTCTTAGAAGGGTTAGATTCAGCACCATGGGAGTGGGAATGTTTCTAAAATAACCCTGTATATCTAAAGCCATATGAGGAGTTAGGCTTTAGTAATCCCCCTCCTAATATGCTATTGAGAAAATAATTCAATGGAATAAAAATTGCTGCATAAACCAAAACTTGCTCATTAAAATACTTGATATCACAGCAAATCCAGGTAAATAGGAGAGTACCGATTAGGGAAATGGATAAATAAATCACAGAGCATAGATATATTAGAAAGTAATAAAAAATACCACTTTAAAAATCAAAAATAAACATTCAATAATATGCAAATAATTGTGGCATATCAATGGGTTTGTTTGGGGATAAAATTTCCTTCCTGCTACATCTTCAATAATGTCATAAAGTCAACCACTGATCGCATATGGAGGAACAGTATACTGTATTAATATGCCTATGTGGTTCTAATGTACTGTGTCTATGCATAAATACTTCTATATTAAAAGAGAAAACCTTTTCACAGCACAGGAAGATGTGGAGTGCAGAAATCACTGCGTGAACAAGGTCTCTGTCACATGGCTGAATATCCTTTCTGTTTTTGTTAACTACACCACCTCTGAAGTCCAACCAGGCCGCAGCACTTCCCTTTTGTGGATTTTTTCCTTTTTTGAAGCCTACTCCCTCATTCCTCAGAGGCCAGTTAGCAATGCAATAAATTAATTTGTACTTTTGAGTGAACTCTTTAATCCTTTTTTGTTCTCTCACCTCCCAATCAAACACATACTCTCACATTTGCATGTATTAACATAATGAAACATTAATTACACAGTGTCTAGGATAAGACAAGCAAAGCACTTCAATCAATCTCAATAATTCGCATCAGGAAGGTGAAAAACACTGCCCAGCCTTATCAGGAACACATAATAGACACAAACACAGGCTCGGTGCCCGTTGTGGGTGTGATTTATAACCAACATCTGAAAACAAAAAGCAGAAAATTATAAGGAGACTAATCAATAGCAATTATCTTAATGATAGATGGACAAATTTTATTCTTTTATTGGGTGGTATTGTCAGTTTAGTGGTTTGTTTGCAACAGGGGATAAAGATTAAAAAGACTGTTCTAGAAAACCAATGGTGTCTGAAAATGCCTCATTCCTGGGGGGTGGTGTGTTAATGATGTTACGTGAATTCCTTCAAGAGACTGTGAGCATTCTTTGGAAGCAGAGACGATGCTTCCAAATCCTCACACACAGCCCCTCTGTGAGGTCTACATGTATTCCTCTACCCCTTTAGATTCCAGTTTGCCCTCCTGGTCTCTCCCCATGTAGAATGTTCATCTGCTTTTAGAAGGTTTGAATTTGGGCAGTGTCAGCCTTCATGGCCATCTGTGGTTACAGCCAACACCGGTTCTTATTGAGTGTGGTTGAACTGTGGCAGTTGTTCATTATGTAAAATGGGTATACAAGCTTATTAGTATGTGTGAAGCATAGGACTTAAAAATGTCTACAATATTTCAAAGATTTTGCATTTTTTTCTTGTAAGTATCAACAATGGTGACATATGGATATTTGGGTCCACAAAAGTCTATTTCTTCTAGGACTTTTTCTTAGAACCATGATTAATAAGAAAAGAAAGAAAGAAGAAAAAAAAAAAGAAAAGAACAAAGAATGCCATCCCATCGCTCAGCAGCCAAGCCTCTAGACTTTGGCTTCTCCAGATTGGCAGTATTGACATTGAGAGCTGAATAATTCATCAGTACAGATGGCTGACCTGTGCATGGTAGGAAGTTTAGCACCATTTGGTATTTACTCAGTAGATGGCAGTCCCTTTCCCTCTCCTTCTCCAGTCACGACAATCAAAAATGTCTCTTGACATTACCAATAGATGAGTTTGAATCCTCCAAGGCAAAATTATCCCGGTTGAGAACCAGTGTCCTTTCATACAAGACTCACATAGGATATTCATTTAAAAAACATCTTAAAGCAAACTGCAAAGATTATTTGGTTATGTGGATATGTTATTAAATATTCTTTGAAATGAATGAATATTACTCAGCTTTTAAGTTAATACTTCAAGACATTTATAAAACATTGAAAGCCAAGAAACTTGAATTCTACCAACAATTCCATTCTCCTTGAGTGACCTTGAGTAATTTTCTCTTTGTGTATACATCACTATCTTCCTCATCAAAGTAGACAACACATTCAAGGTGATTCTGAAGTCCCTTCCAGGCCTAACATTCTGTGGTTCTACCATTAGAAGATTTGACTCACGTGAATTAGCCTCTCCTTAACCAGGAATGTGCACATGTCTCCCATACAGCCATCCTGGTGAGTCACAGTTCTTTATTTGACCCTGCCTGCTCTGGGTCAGTAAATATTTCTCAGTAAATATTTTTTCACCTAAAACTTCAATCCCAAAAGAAGGAACACTTGCAAGCATTAAAATGTAAGTATGTAACCCAGGAAAAGTAGGAGCAGTTTCTGCTTTTGTGCATTTATAGGAGACATTTATAGGGACTCTGGGCTTCCTTAGAGAACTGGCAATGATTACAGACCCAGCAAATAACACTCAACCACAACAAAACAGACTACTAAATTCACCTCTATCTATTGCTTATTATGGTAAAGCTTTCTTTTTCCTACTATAACAGTTTTATTCAAGGTAGAGATTGTGCCTAAAGGGAAAAAAAAACTAAACAAATTCAATTGTTAAAAATCCAATTTTCCTGAATTTGACCCCGTGGTGAGTCAGGTCTTAGAAGCACATACGTTCTGATTTGTGGTTCTCAGAGCTCATTAATATTTGTAATCACATCTCCAAATACACACTGTTCCCATAGATCGCTGGAGACTCGAGAGACCAATCTGCCCTTTTGACAGCTGTCGAATCCTTGTTTGCATGAAAGATGCAACAAGTCAAGGAAATCATCCTTCAAGACTGCAAGCACTGTCAGCTGTTGGCTAGGGAGACTCATCCATCCATAGCCCCTCATTTGGGCCCTTTCATAACCGATATGTTAGCTTGTGCATTCCTGCAATTGCTCATGTGAGGATAAAATAAAATGGCGTGACAGAAACATAACATTATAATTCTCTATATCCAGAGATTTGAATGGCCTGCCTGCCAATACACCACAGTGTGTTCCCGTTTACAATGCATCTATCTTAACAAGGAGTTGAGGAAATCATCTTTCATATCGGTTGTACTTGTCTCTTTTCATCGTGTCTCAGCATTCCTGGAAGATGCATCAAAAAGCAACGATCCTTACATTTTCCTGTACAGCAATCTTGGGAAAAGAAAGGCAAACTATCTTTCCCTAGAAATGGAACATGGAAGCAGTAACAGGCCAGGGAAACATCTTCAGCCTGACCACTTGGTGAGATGTCTGCTGAGTACCACTGCCCTCCAGCTGCCTCTGATAAGATAAGGCCACAGGCACCAAATAATTTATATCAGCAACAACTACCAAATATATTTTTATAATAGTTGCTTATTATCTCTTCACAAGCGTTCCCTGTTTTATTCATTAAGAAAGAAGGAGAGAGACAGGACCCATAATCATAATTAGATAGAAGAGGTACTTCAAATCCCAGTAATTATATCCTCATCAATACAAAAGCTATATTGTTTTATGGCTACATAGCACCATGCTGAAAAATAAAATTCTTCTAGTTTAAGCCAACCACTGACCAGGAATTGGAAGAAAAAAGAAAAAAAGTTCACTATTAGGTTAATAAATTGCATCACTATAATGAAATGGGAGAGTTGGGGAAACAAACAGCTAATTCATTGCAAATGCAAAACCTCTCTTTCTCTATAAAATGAAAGCCACAATAAAGCTGATGGGCCATGGGTTATGCATACATTGTTTGGGGTTTTTCAAAACCCAAAGATATTTTAAAAACCATAATCCATGCATAATCAAACCATAAAGCATTCAATAACAAATGTGTACTTTTCAGTCCTCCCACTCCAGCCAGCACCATTGGCAAAGTCCCCCCAGTGATACCTTCCTGACCAGCTGGATTTGGTTATACTTCATAAAAAGCCACAGCTTCCAGATCTCATTTTCTTTCAATTCAGTGGATTTCTCAATTTCAACAGAAAGAAATTAAAATTTAAAAATAAATAAGTTAAAAGTATCTGTGGGTCATACACTTGCAAGCTCAGCTGTTTTAATGTTTAAACTAAATGTTTAATGTCCAATTGCAGGATTAGGTGATATTGCAAATGGGGATCATTTTCTTCTCTGAGGTGAACAAAGCAAATATGAGGAGAAAAAGCAATCAAAGTTGCAGGATCCTGAAACTCTGTTATTCCTTACACTGTCAGCTTCACATTGAAACCGGTTGTCATGGTTCTAAGTCTGTATCCCAACTCTCAGAAACTTTCTAATTTACTAGCCCAGAACAGTCTCGGAAAAATATAAGATGTCCCTGTTGGCCAGATTAAAAAAAAAAATGTTGGTCAGTCACTGTTGTTTTCAAAGTAATAGTACTATTTCATCATATATATATTTGTTATTGTTGTTGCAGTTTTTGTCCCGGGCCACGTTTGAACCCCCCACTTCCAGTATATGGTGCCGGCACCCTACTCTTTGAGCTACAGGCGCCACCTCTATTTTCATCATCTAATGATAGTGAAACCTGAAAGATACTATGGGCTCACAGGTAGGGAAAATACATTTTTAATTTCCATAACCAGTCACTTTGGATTTCCATTTGTTACTGTTTTCTCTTGGTGGTGACAACTGTTATTGCTGTAACAATGCACTCACTGGCTCCAGGATAATATCCAAGGGATGGCTTTTACCAAATCATCTTGAATTACATGTGAGTGACAACTGTTCGAGAAACTCTTAAAAAAGAGTCTTAGTCTAAGATTGTCAGGTAATCTTAGACCCTTAGTCTAAGATTGTCAAGCATTGGGATCCTTCCAAAGCTGGAAACTTTATTTCATTCTTATGATTAATAATGATAATAACATTAATAGCAGCTTCTATTATTTTGAATCCTTTTTTAATCTGCTGCTCATTACGTTAAATATCTGTCATATATTATCTAGAATATTCCTCATATCTGAACCATGATGTGGCTACCTCTATTATATCCATTTTACAGATGAGTATAAACTTTGACTAAGGAGGCCAGATAGATTAGCCTTTTTCACCCAGCCAATATTTGGCAGAATCAAGACACATGCTTTAATTTTCCTGATTCTAGATACTGTGGTTTTGATCAAATAATTTGGAGTTAGAAAATATAAATTCTGGTGAAAAAAAATTAAATATAAAAATTTTAAAATAAACTTTTTCACATTAGAATGTTTCCAAATAACTAGAGAAAGAAGAGAGACGTGAATCAACAATCCACTGTACTGTGTGACCGAGGTGGTGGAGTATATGGACAATATCTCTTAAAAAATGGAAGTGAACTAACAAGGAAACTGTGAGATCACACTACTGACAGTGAAATCTATTAAAATGAAGGTACTATGGTGAAAAAAGTTGGGGTTTAAGAGAAAAGTGTCAATTACTAAGCAAGAATCACTAGATACCAGTAGAAGAAGAATTACTAGATTATAGAGGCAAAGTAACAAATAATGGATAAGATCACAGGCTGGGGAAGCAAGCATCACATCTAGACTGAAACCTAGGATCTGCTGCTTACCAGCTGTGTGACCTTAGCAAGTTACTTATCTTCTCTTTTATCTTCTATAAAGCAAGAATAATTTCACTACTTATCTGTGAGGGTTGTTGGGAATTACTTTTGATGAAGTATTTATCACATTTTCTTTTTGAGACAGAGTCTCACTCTGTCCTGCTGGGTAGAGTGCCATGCCATCATAGCTCACGGCAACCTCCGTCTCTTGGATTTGAGCCATCCTCTTGCCTGAGCTTCCCGAGTAGCTAGGACCACAGGGGCCTGTCACAATGTCTGGCCAACACATTTATACTCCATAGTATACATCCTTACTTATACTGTTCTTACTATATTAATACCCTGTCATTTTTTAATGATCACAATTGGATCACTCATTATCGATGTGGCCTTGAGTAATTCCTTTATTTCTCTGTCCTTCCATCTTTAAATGGAAATGATATGAGAAACATCCATATCAGTGTAAAATGAGATGAGTGTAAAAATATATTAAAAATATAAAAGTATTAACACCAGAGTGTATAGAGGTGGGGTAATGAAACTTCTAGTGCTAGAGTAAATCCTGAATCCTGTGTGACTTGTGTTCAGACTTTCATGAAGTCTGAACACATGCTTCATTTTCTAACTCTATTGCCTTACCGAGTCTCTCTTTTCTCTCTGTCATATGGACACACCATTCAATAAAAATCATCTACTTTACTGAATAAATTAAATCCTATACCTCGCAAGATAAAACCATCTTCTCCCATAAGCCACACCTGTTCCTTAAATCTCTAGCCCCGGTCGAAACCCAACCGACATGGTTTTTTAAACCATCTTTCTCATCGCCTGGTGACCCTTTCATCTTCCCCCACTGCCTGTCACACATTGCTACCTTCTTTCTGTGTGGCAACCCACGTGGCACCGTCTGTAGCACTAGAAGAGACTATGTGTGATCACTGTTCCGTAAGGATTTGTCATGAAGAGGACCCTGTTGTATTACTGTCTAACTCAACTGACACTGTGGCAAGAGCTTGCAGCTTTTGAGAAACCCTTTCGTTCTTTTATCTTTTACATTCTGGCAGTCTGAAGGCAGAACAGAGACTTCACAGGGCAGTGATGTGCACAGTGCGAAGGGAAATGTGCACTGATCACCATGGCTCTTAGCAGGGCTCTGACTCTGGCTCACACTGCCTTTGGAGCACTTCCTGGTCAGGAGCCCTTTCCCTGAGTCTGGTGTCCCTTCCCTCCTGTGAAACGAGCTCCAGTCTCAGTGGAAGTATGGTCACCTGTGCACAGATATTTCTTTCCTTCCTTCCTTTGTTTTCCTCCCTCCCTCCTTCCTGCCGCCCTACCTCCCTTCCCTTTTCTTGACATGGAATCTGACTCCATCACCTGGGTAGAGTGCAATGGTGTCAGTCTAGAGCACAGCAACCTCAAACTCCTGAGTTTAAGTGATCCTCCTGCTTCAGTGTCCTGAGTGGCTAGAACTACAATCTCCTGCCACAACTCCCAGCTAATTTTTCTATTTTGAGTAGAGACAGGATCTTGCGCATGTTCAGGCTGATCTTAAACTCTTAAGCTCGAGAGATCTCCCCACTTCTGCCTCCTAAATGCTAAGATTCCAGGCATGAGCCACCACGTCCAGCCAAGTATTTCTTGATTAATCAATCATAGGCTACTCAAGAGACTATAGTTGCTACAGCCTGATAAGCAGCTGCCTACAGGAGATGCTTTGAAAGAGATCAGGGAGGATATCTGGCAATGAAACTACCTCTCTGAGTTAGCTATTCATTTATTTGGTGCAAAAGGCTTTCATATAGCCAACAAGATGAGATTTCAAATAGAAACATGTCTGTAGGAGGGAACAGTTCAGGTTAGGTTTGCTCTCTGGTCCTTTGCCAAGATCAGGCTTTTACAGTAGGTAATAAGGAAGGAAGGCTGAGACTCCACCAAAGGGGAAATTGTTTCAGAAAGCTTCAGATGGAGTCAGGTTTGCCCACTGCGCCTAGTTCCCTGCACTGAGGCTGTGTGTACCGGTCTTTGAATGACATGATGAAGAGAAGGGATCTCTTGCTTCAAGGAAACTTCAAGCTGCTATGGGAAAAAGGAGACATTTTAATACACTGACATACAATTGCCATAGCACTGGAAGTAAACAGGCTGTCCTGATCATGCTGTTCTCTTGGCAAATCATGGGAAGATTTTAGGGTCTGCTTCAAGTTAATGTTTCAGGTAGAGGAGAGCTGTAGAGCTGTGGGCTACCATAGGAAACTTCGGGAACTTTTGTGGAATCAGGGAATTATTGGGCACAGGAGAGCTAAACCTGGATATTGAGAGGAGGTTTAAACAGGTATGAGAGGGAGACCAATGAAAACAGAGAATGGCAGCAGATGCAAGGAGTGACACCGATATTTGGTGGAAAAAGTGTGGCGGGCAGGGAGAACTGAAATGCTCAATGCCGTCCCTCTCAGCATCGTCTCAGAACTCAGCTGCGGCTTTGAAAATTTCAGCTGTGGCATCAACCCTTCCCAGTTCTGAGAAAATATTGAAAAACAGGTTGTTTATTAGCAGACTTGGGTTCATCAGCTGGTGGGGTTTGGAATTAATGACGTCACCTGCAATAAGGCAGTTAGGGTGCCTGAGGACACTTAGGACACTCATGTTCTCACCTCTATGGTTTGTCTCATCTGTGTTTGGGTTTTAGTACTGCCTTTTTGATTAATGCTATGATTTCCTAATCTGGTATAAAAAGCCTCCTATTTTACATTAGCCTATTTGGCGAGACCCCTAAAACCCAAACAAACCCAAATGAACCATGATGAGTGATTTGACCAGTCTCAGTTATACTGGCTGCTGGGGTCTCTCATGGCCAAAATTCAGCTGAGTGCTTTAAATATGGTCCTGTGTCCCTTTGTGGGGTTATTAGGCCTGAAGGATTGCCAAAGCCATGCCTGCTCTTTTTAGGCCTTTCTTCCTTCACATGCCAGCCTAAAATTGAGGTTCTACAAAGCCTCAGTTTCCTGCCCACTCACTGACCTGCAATAATCATCCCACTCATGGTAACAAAGGGTAGATTTTGTGCCACTCACAATGACATAATCACTGGTAATACTTCTGAAAGGTATTTATTTTGAATTCTATGTCTAATTCATCACACCTGCATTTTATAACTTTTTATTATTTATTGCCAATAGAAATATTTCAGTTGAATTTAAAGACAGAGCCTAGAAAATAGAGCAAAAAGGCAAATACATATAATAATATCATGATAGTTGATATCACATCAGACAAAAGGAACATCCTATACAATTCCAGAGGAAGGAAGAGGGAGGAAGAGGAGATAGATTATGTGTGTGTGGAAAGAGAGAAAGAAAGAAAGACAGAGAGAGGAACAGAGAAACCTAATAGGATCAGATCTCAGAATTCATTAGATTTTTCTAAAGATCCATGAAAACTAGAGAATAACAAAGCTATATTCTCAGATTCTGGAGGAAAATACTTCCTTACCAGAAAGTCTACATCTGACCAAACTACTAATAAATTAAGAAAGTAGAATAAAAACATTTTCTGACACACAATATCTTCATATGTTCTCCTGTGAATCCTTTCTCAGGAAGCTACTGAAAGTTACGATCCACTGAAAGGGAGGAGCAGAGAAGGTAGAAAATTCAGGAGACAAGTGAAGTCATACAGAAAGGAGAAATGAAAAAAGTTCTCAAAATTGTGGTAAAAAGAGGTCCTTAGTGACTGAAGTGCTTAACATGCAGCAGCCAACCAGGTGACATTAGAGTAATCCAAGAGTCACTGGTCAGAATTCCTAAGGGAAAAATAAATTGAGCATGTAAGTCTGAACCATTAGAAGGATATTTAGTTGGACAGGTGGTGGAGAGATAAGTCCATTAACACTACACAAATAAAACACAAGATTATTATTAATTCTAGGATGATGGGTTTGAGAGGGTGGAAATTGTCATAGACAGTAATGACAATAGTGTATGTTGCTGTAACACAACACAACACAAACTAACACTCAGTCCTTTCCACTGAACTAAGGGACACAGAGAGGCCAACACTAGCACAAATTCCACAGGGAGAGACAGGGTTGTGGCTCCTCCCAATGTTCCTCACAGGCTTTTATTGAAGTCTCAGGCATGAGAAAGTACAGCACAGAGGAAAGCTTCAAAGAGAAGGTAAAGGTTACAAGTAGTTTGTCTTTAACTGCATGATTAAACTCTTAACACATTCTGTGTACTGTGTTACTATCTTGCTTAAATCTTATTACTGCTGATATATGATGTAGGGGTGGGACAGTATGCTGAGTCTAGTGAGTTTTCAGTACTCATGGCCCACAGTGATTCGTGGATTCAGCCCTGATCACTCTGTCACAGTGCCTAGTACTTTTAATCCTATGCTGTATCCTACAAGTGTATTCTCAATATTGTAAACACTAAAGATTGATGTAAATAAAATTAAGATGCAACTTGAGACTGAGCATGAGATGTTGAGAGGAGGGAACATATATACGGTGGAGATGAGTAGTACAAGGGTATAAAAAAAGCTACCTCTGTATTTGTTCCAGAAGGAAGTTGGTAGATAATACCTGGACTGAAGAAAAAGTAAAAAAGGAACAATATAAGCATGATCCTTAGAGACAGCATGAAAATTCCTTATAGGAATTCAAAGTAGTTATTTCAGGGAGGGAAAGAGGGTCCAGGTAGGGTGGCAAGGGCATGATGCTTCTGTAACAAGCCTTGCTGAATTCTGGAGCTCTTTAAAACATTTACATGTGCAGCTTTGATCAAAATGAATGCAAAATGCATCCTATCGGCTTGGTGCCTGTGGCTCAACGGGCTAAGGTGCCAGCCACGTACACCTGAGCTAGCGGGTTCGAATCCAGCCTGGACCTGCCAAACAACAATGGTGGCTGCAACAAAAAAATGGCCGGGCATTGTGGTGGGTCCCTGTAGTCCCAGCTACTTGGGAGGCGGAGGCAGGAGACTCGCTTGAGCCCAGGAATTGGAGGTTGCTGTGAGCTGTAATGCCACGGCCCTCTACCCAGGGTGACAGCTTGAGGCTCAGTCTCAAAAAAAAAAAAAAAATGCATCTTATCTACTTCTAAAAGGCGATTTGAAGTATCTCCTTCACCAGGAGACCATTACTCTTGGAGAGAAATCAAGGCTTAAGGAGCGTGAATGAGCAGAATCACTGCAATCTCAATGAAACTGATGGTGATCCTTAGTGACATTTTCCCCACCCCACACAGAGCCTTAGGAGAAAGGCCAGTGGTACATTTCACAGTAAACTAGATTACTTCTCTCTAGGTAAGACACTGTCCAGTGTGAAAATTTGGCTTCACACAAGTAGAACTTGTCTTTATAAAACCTAGTGCCTATGGCTCAGTGAGTAGGGCTCAGGGTGGTGAGTTCAAACCGGGCCCTTGCCAAAGTGCAACAAAAAAAAATAGCCAGGGGTTGTGGCAGGTGCCTGTAGTCCCAGCTACTCAGGAAGCTGAGGCAAGAGAATGACCTAAGTCCAGGATCTGGAGGTTGCTCTGAGCTGTGACGCCATCTACCAAGAGCAACAAAGTGAGACTCTCTCAAAAAAAAAAAAAGAAAAATCCCAGTGCCTAGCTTATAAAGTCAAAGACCTGATCTCTTATACTTGGAGCAAACAAAATTGCAATCCCACCCCCACAAAAAAGCACAAAGTTTGCTCATAATAACATTATTTTAAGATATTTTGAGTTTGAAAGGAAAACACAAGGAACAGCTCAACATTAAATTATTCACTTGAACAACTTTCAAAATTGAAATCACAAAGATTGTAAGTACAGGGTTGTAACTACACAAGAACTCATCTGAAATAATTTCGGATCTAGCATTGCCATTCGGTCCTGTATATTTCCACGGACGCTACCTACTCATGTGGATAATACCATGCAAATGGGATGGTGGTGTTGGGCGGGCCCTCTGCCACAGCCATCTCTGCCCCAGCCACCTAGATCCTTCTCCCATTACTATTGGGAAACATATTGCACATCTTCTGTAGGGAATGGAGAAAAGACCAAGTTAAAACAAAAAAATGGCTGTACACTAGTTATCCTTCACAGCAGAGAAGAAGACTTCTGCTGGGAGGACTGTGTGGTTTATCTATAAACTGGCTGTCAGCCAGGAAAATGAACGCATTTACTATAGTCAGATGCCAGCCATCTCTCAGCCAGTGACACACAGGGAGTAGGAAAAAGCAGCATGTTAAAGAATGACAAGGGAAAGGACCCATGCATGTGTCTCCAATCAAATACAGTTGCACCTACACGATTTGCAACAAGTTAAATGGTGGTACACATTATTTTCATAGTTAGAATGCATTTTTTCTTTATACTTCTCACTTTTAATCTCCCCTTCTTCCCCATAAAATCCAGGTCTTCCCCAGATAGAAAACAAACCTTATGGTCAAAGACACCCTCAACTGAGATTTAAAATGAGTGCATCACAAGGCTTCCTGGGAGGCTGTCGGGTCCTCTGCTGGTTCAGAGGCAGCAGGGGGCTGGTGTTTTTAGATCTGAGAGACTCTCCTTTGTCCAGGGCTCCCATCCCATCCTGTGTGATGCTACTTCCAAATCCTCATTACCTAACACCAGAGTCATCTTAGAATGTGTCCATCTGCACATAACAAACTCTGGACCTATATTTTAAACTTGAAAATAAGTTTAAAAAAATTAATAGCAAATGAGCAGAGTACAAAGTAAAACCACATTTATTAACTTTTTTTGAGACAAAGTCTCACTCTGTTGCCCTGAGTAGAGTGCTGTGGTATCATAACTCACAGCAACTTTTTAAGCTACCCAGTTTATGGCACTTTGTTTTGGCAGCCTTCTAAAACAAATCCAAGTATCCCAAGAGGAATGGTACTTTTCTGTATCCTCTATGACTGCATTTCACATGATTACTGAAGAAGAAATTGACACAGGAATCAGGGCTTCCATCTAGTAAGTAGGTTAACTGGTACGTAGAAAAGAGTATAAACATAATCTTGGAATGAAAGGGTCATTGTTGATTATTTCGTTCAGCCTCCCTACAATAAAAGTAGTCTCTGCAGAGTGTCCCTTGCAGACACTAAGTAGACAGGAAGCTCCCTATACCACAGAGCTGCGCAGAGGCGGACGTTTTGAGAGAAACAGTAGTCGTGCTGTGTAACCCACAGAAGACCATTGCGTGACCGTGCATTGCTGCAGCCACCTTGTACCTTCACAGCCTCAAACAGCTATCTAAGAGTGGCAGTGCTGTGGTCTCAATGCAGACAAAAATCCTGTTCTGTCTTCTCAAAACCTAATTTGATTTTGGCAAGAGAGAAATACTAGGAACTTTATTCAGTGACCTAATTTTCTTTGATGGTGTCTGCCCAAATCCCTACAGCAACTGCAGAATAGAGTTAATTTTTATACTTGTGACCAACACCCTAGTCAAATTAAATCAAATGAACTAAGACATATGGAGCACTTTACTTTTGGTAAAGGTTTTATTGCCGCAAACCACCTATCTAAAAAAATATGCCAGTCATCAAACACATAGATCAACAGAGCTTCACAGACTGAGTAAAGCTGAAATCCAGATGTAAAATAGAAACTTACCAGCAACAGCAAGTGCCAATGGCAACCACTCCCCTGACCATTAACTCATTACATTGGTTGTCCTGGGTTTTGTTTTATTTATCCTTTTGTGTTATATACATAACACAGCATTTTCCTTTTTAACTACTTGTAGATATACCAATTCAGTGACATCAAAATTATGCCTATTTTCAAATTTGATAGAGGAGCCATGCAGAATTTACGATGTCTATAAGTTCTTCTATTTACCATCTGTTTAAATCATCTCATGTTTCTAAAAAGACAGCTAAATAAATATCTTTTAGGTAATTTATCAGTTGCAGAACAGCACCAGTGAAAACTCTACGATGGGTGGTGTTAGGGGTTAAAAGGCCCCTGGAGACATGCGTTGTATAATATTTGGTGTCCATTACACAAAAATGTAGTTTCAAGGCTCCCAAATTACTCCCTTAGTGACCACCTGCACTCTCTGGATGACATTTCACAGCTTGGGTTTTCTGAGCATCTGAATGTTAAGATTTGCTTCCACAGTAAGAAACTTCACAGCTGAACGCCAGGCTGGAGGTTACAGAAGCTCCTCAGTGGATAGAACTTTCTTTCTGGAACCACAAATAGGTTGTGGAAATTCTCTTAATTTAAACCAGAAAGAAGTAAGGATTGCCCCAAGTCTCCAATGCCATCATAGCACCTATTAAATGAATGATAAGCTATCCAATAACCCCGAGCTTCTGATTTATACTGTATGCTCTTTTAAAGGTTATATGACATACAGTTTAATGACCTAAAATAAAACATTTTTATTTTGCTTTATGGCCCTTGTTCCACTAAATATCACATTCCCCTCTGCACCGAAGGTTATGGAAAAGTCTCTCACTCATCTTGTTTACAAATCTAGACAATTCTCAGTGAATCTGCAGAAGTTTGGCTGGCTTCTGTTCCCAGGAACCTCTTGTGGACATTTGTCCCCAGAGAGAGGACTCAGTTATGCGGCCTACTGCTTCTTAAACCACGCTGGACACAGAGGAACACAGAAGGCGCCCATTCTGGGCAGTGGGGAGAGGGGTAAAGCACCATATTCTGGCTCCCAGTCACTTGTTACTCTGTTTAGATTCCCATCAATGACACTCATCCTCTGCCCTGAGGTCTGGAGCCTTTTTTAAGGGAAGAATCAGACACCTTCAACACTAAGATCTGCTTCCAGATGGAAGAATGTTTTTACTGCTCACTGAAAAAGAATACTCCCAGGAACTGAAGGAAAGTGAAGTCATATGCACAGATCAGGGCGGCGAGCGGAGAGCTTGGGACTAGTCTTTATAAGCTTTATGGCGTCACATGCAAGACGCAGAAATTTCCCATCACAGCGCACTACTATTTTCACCTGTCTTGCAGGTGAAGGCTTTTCTCAACAGCCATGTCATCAGTATAGACAAGGGTAATTGTATGGTGTTCTTAATTGGGCATCACACTTATTTATCTTCACCATTTGTCACACGAAAGACCTTGCCAGCTCAAGACTAGGACTCTCAATCACAGGCCGCATGAGGGACTACAGAGGTTTCAAGGAGCAGCTGCTGCTGCCGAATCTCATTATGTCTTCGATAGCTTCCTCCTCTGTCCACCACTGAAGTTAAAGACACTCCAGTTCCCCTTACTGCCCGTCATGGGTTGACAAGTAAGTGAAGGGACGGCCTCAGAATGGTGGTGCCTAAAGTAGCCTGGGGTTCACTAGATGCCATTGAGTGCCAACATGACAGGTGCCACTGATTGCCAACATGACAGATTATTCGTTTCATATGCAAAGAAGGAAAGAAAAGAGGGATCTCAGGGGATTGCACTGCTCTGCAGCAGGCAGACAGAGCCTGTGGTCATGGGGCTGGCGAGCCTGGGCCCAAGGCTTAGTGAAGGTCCCTGCGGAGAAATGAATCAAAAACAGTGAATTGAGAGCAGCTGAAGCCCCAAGCCCCTGCTGCCTCCGCCTAAGCAGGGATCATATACAGAGTCAGGGAGAGAGAAAGGACCCCTTCTTTTTAAAGATGAGCAAACAGAGGCAGTGAAGGGTAAGCCATACGTTTGAGATCACAGGCCTGGGTAGGGACAGGGCCAGGAGAATTCAAATTTCCTGAATTTTAAGCCAAAGCCTCTTCTCCAGTATTTATGCCTTCTAATTCAGAAAAATCATTTCTTAGGAGGAGGAGTCAGAACTGCATGCTAGCAGGTGACTGTGGCAGGACGGAGGTGGTGGATTATACATTACAGTTCTGTGTAAATGGACTAGAAATAGTCAAAACATTGGCTAAGGACGATGCAGCTCTAGCAGAGCTTCTCTAATTGGGGGAAAAGAACTGCAGAGGCTCCCAGTGGGCCTTAAGAGCAAGCCTCAGAAAAAAAGGTTTTTTCACGCAGAATTATTCCCGAATAGCACAGATTATCTACAATAACAGTAGTTTGTAATACACATTGACATGTTCCAATGCCCTGACAAAAATGCAGAAATCAGAGAGTTTTATGCTAAAAGCAATTGTTATTCTTAATAAAGGGAAATTGAAGGTAGGGACATTAAAGGACATGATTCTTCACCTCCACTGGCCCCAAATTACCATCTCTTGGCCAACACTGTCACTCAGAGCAGACGCCAATTCCTTCAATGCGGCCACAGAATCAACTCTTGCCAGCTACAGACAATTGTCAGTAGTCAGTGGTTAATTAAATGCTGTATCTGATTTTTGAAGAGAGTGACTCCAACTCATTTGCACACCGGGATCAGCACTAGCAACCATGAAAGAAGATGAAAATCCCAAGATAGACTACTTACAAGGGAATGAGAAAGGTTGTGAGCATTGATGAAAAATTCGCAACCTTGTAATGATGGAGTTCTCTGCTCCCATGCGGAAGAGAGTCATCTGGGGAACATTTCCCAGAACCAGTGAAGCTGGGGGCAGTGCCCAGGTGTAAACTGATAAAAAAAAAAAAAGTTTTCTGAGTGATTCTGATGCACAGTGAAGGTTGGGAATTGTTGCTATCACACAAGCAGATTCTTTAGAAAGCTTTTACAGATGTAGCAAAAAAAGTAGAGAATCTAGGACTCTCAACTGCTAGTTCAATGATCCTGTCATTATCCCCCCCACCCTCCTCTGATGTAGTTATTTTATTTAAAGTGAAGAAGGAATTTAATATGGATGAGATGTGTACCCCTCAGAGAGAATCTTGAACAGTCCAACTTCTACAGCAAACTAACAAAATATCAGGTAACCATCAATAAGTTTATTAGAACTATCAAAGAACATATTTCATCTTTAGCACATTTCTCTTTTTAGTAAATGGAATTTCAAAAGAGAGACAGAGAGAGAGAGAGACAGAATTGAATTATCAGTATACATAGTATCAACTTGGAACAAATTCTTAACTTGCAGTCATCGAATCCTTCTAATGGAATAACCAGAACCTAATATTCAGTAATCCAATATTAGGATTAGGGATGAGTGTGCCCCCCAAATAATCAGAATTCAAATGGATGAGATGCTTGTCCAAATTATCAGAACCTCACAACTCGTTCACTCATCCCCAGATATCCAGATGGTGTTGTTCCTTTCCCCCATGTAGCACTTCCTTTTCAGTGTAGTACACAACACCCTCCCACTTCTGTGCTTCTTTTTCTTTTCTTTTTAGCTTTTTTTTTTTTTGAATACTGAAACATTAAAAAGTGTTACAAAGTTGGCTCTGTGCAGTGACTCACGCTGTAATCCTAACACTCTGAGAGGCTGAGGCTTGAGCTTGCAAGTTTGAGACAAGTTTGAGACCAACCTGAATAAGAGAGAGATACTGTCTCTACTAAACATAGGGGGAAAAAAATTAGCTGGGCGTGATGGTGCATGCTTATCATCCCAGCTCCTTGGGAGGCTGAGGCAAGAGGATTCCTTGAACCCAAGAGTAGGAGGCTGCTGTGGGCTATGATGCCTCAGCACTCTACCCAGGGCACTCTGGGTGAGACTCTGTCCCAAAAATAAATAAATAAATAAAAAAGAAAGAAGGAAAAGATAAAAAATAAATAAAGTTACAAAGCTAATTTCAAAATTTCTGTTATACTAAATCAAATGCTTTCATTCTTTCCTGCTCCTTTTGTTGCCTTATCTGTTTAACTGAGCCGTAATTACAGTTATACACATGATACTCACTGAAGTTTTCCAATCATAATACAATTCAATTAAAGCCTGTCACCAAATGTCTTTTCTAAGAAAGTTTGCACTGTCCCTGGAAAGGGTTTAAATGCTACTGTCCTTGGCTATGGATCCTGAAGTCAGATAGACTGGATATCCTCTTTGTCCTGCCTCTTCCTAACTGCGTGTCCTTAACATTGCCGGCTGGTGAGTGGGCTGGGAATAATCACAGCATTCATCCTGTGAAGCGATTGCAAGGGCTAAGCACGATTGGTGTGAAGTACCTCGGCCTGTGCTAGGAGCACAGTACAGTTTAGAAGTATGCCTCAGACTGTAAATTCCCCGATGCTGGTCTACAGTCTTAAAACAGAATCCAGGCAATTAGACCTGCTCGACATCTCCTCAGACCTGTTCACTTCCAGGTGTTTTCATCTTCCTTTCTCCGTGAAACTCGTCATATTGATCCACTCTGGCCCAGACTGGGTTTTGATTTTGCACATCTGGTCGGCAAGAACCAAGAGGCTCCGCGTATTGCACTTAGCACAGTGCCACATGTAATTACAGGCTTAGCACTTCTCCTTTGATGATAATGATGATGACAGTAACGCCACCATTGATAACGGTTCAGTGACGACAAATAACCTGAAATGCAGAACTTGCCGAGGAGGGCCCTTCTCTCCTTAGCTCTGGGCTGAACATAATAAAAATGATCATCTCAATCACAGATGCAATTAAATACTTCCCTGCTGGAAGCTGGAACTAAGAGATCCACCAGAGCGTGGGACTGCCCTGCAGTGCGGCTTCTGTCTTCCGCAAGCTGCAGACCGCACTTCAACATATGAACATGCCATCAAGTCCCCAAGCCCACGAGTGCGCCAGGTGGCCAAAGTGGCCTCCTAAAGCTGTGTCCTGTGCGCTTTTGGTTTTCCTGTTCTCTCTCCCTTGCAGAACTGAAGTTCCGTTCTGACAGGTCGCTGGTTGCCATGGTTTTCCCAAGCTCCTGCAACTCCTGGACTCTTCGGTGTGGGCCTCCCGACTTGCGCTGTGAGCCCATGTGAGGGGAAGCTAAACATCGGCCTCTTCCCTTGCCTAGTTTGCAACAGCATCAGCGTTTGATAAACTAACGACACACTGTGAGAGAATGAAGTGACCTGGAGACACTGACAGAATTGGACATCGACTTTCACGAGTCCCCAGGACTCCCTCTGCGGACACAGCTTTCAGAAATTTCCTGGCCAGGTACTAACGCGGTTTTATATCCCACTGGCCTCTCTCTGACCATTAGGAAAATTAATTCAAAAGATAGAAGAGTAAGGTCTGTTTTCCATAGAGGACAAGTGTAAAGGCTGAGCATCAGGCTGACTCAGGAACAATTGGAGGCACTGAGGTGCAGTGGGTGGTGGCCCTCGGGGTCGCCTCGCTGTGTGCCCACATGCTCTGAGATCCCACAGCTGTGAACAGAACCACCACCCCACTCGTCCTGTGCCTGTGCTGGGTACTTTGCTTACAGGTTTACCAAATGATGAATGAAAGGCAATCAACCCTGGCCACAGTAGAATGCTGGATACCAAAAAGTAAGAATGCCAATGTGAGTATTTCAGAAAATCAATCTTCTTAATGTGACTTGACTGTTTTCTATGGACTGTTTCAGCTGTCAGGATCATGGAATACTCGGGATTCTTACATGGAATACAGATGAAGTACTAGTTCCTCTGTGGTCAGTCACACCTGGGTTGCAAACTAGACTAATTTCTTCATCTGGGATAATATCATTGACCTGATAGGGTGAGGATAAGGCTGAGTAGGTGATGCCTGTAAATGGTTTTCATGGTTTCAAAGTAACTGTGGAACTCTTTTCCTGGAACCACCAAAGCTGTCATCGTATCAGGTCTGATGATTAACTTTATGAACTTGTCCGAGGAAAAGCGCTTTGAAGGGTGGAGTAGCCTCCAGCATTGGTGCACAGCTTCCCAAGGGGAGTACTCTGAATGTGACTATAGTGATATTTAGCAATGAGGTATGCAGCACTTTTCTAGGATATGTTTGCAAACTTACTTGTCCAATCCTGTATAGAGCAGTCAGGGATTAATCCCAAAGTAGGTATCCATGAAATGTCAGTATGTGTGTCACAAGCCATGTCATTGGCACAAGAGACCCCAAAGATGACATCTTTTTCCACACCTATCTTCTGGGTCAGAAGAACAAAGCCAGAGGGCAGTGGGGCTGCAGAACTCCAGTCTCTCCTAAATAAAAGCACTAAAATTAAAGGCACTGTGGTTTTAGAACCATTCATGCTCATCCTTTCCCAACAGCTCAGTGTGTAGGCAATGTCCAGTCTGAGAGTGCACTGAACATCCATCTGGAAGGGACAGAGATGAAGGTTTGTTCTCCCCTTCCTTATAATCCAGAGGGAAGCAGACAGCTGGTCTGCAGTCAATGGGGCCAGAGCACAATAGCTGCACAGACAAGTATGTAAAGTCATGGTGGGAAAGGACGGACACAAGGATGGGGTGTGTGGGGTTCTACGGGTTTCCGTTTCACATACAATCAAGTCTTCTGCTTTCAGATGCTCACTTGGGCACCAAAGATTATTTTCAAACCTATCACAAAATCTCCAAGAGGCTGATTCTCCCCTCTGGAAGCCTTAATTCCCAACCAGCATCCTCCTCCCATCCTAGATGGGGGTGTCAGAGCCAGACCAGAGAAGGTGCTCTGGGGAATACAACAGAGTTATTTCTAAGATCACTTAAATCAAAGTAGCATCCCTTACAAAAATTCCCATTTTTTTGTCTTTTTTTTGGAGACATAGTCTCACTTAGTCACTATGGGGTTGGGTGCCATGTTGTCACAGCTCACAGCAACCTCAAACTCTTAGCCTAAGCGATTCTCTTGCCTCAGCCTCCTAAGTAGCTGGGACTACAGGTGCCTGCCACCACACCCGGCTATTTTTTTAGAGATAGGGCCTTGCTTTTGCTCATGCTGGTCTCAAACTCCAGAGCTCAGGCAATCCACCCATCTCAGCCTCCCTGAATGCTAGGATTACAGGCATGAGCCACTGTGCCTGGCCTGATTCTTATTTTTTTTTTAAATAAACTTTACCACTTTTTTGCACATGCAAAAAGTAATATTTGCTTAGTGTAGAAAATTTGGAAAACAGTGAAGTATGAAGAAGAAAATTTAAAAAATTAAAATCACTATTCTATTAACTGGTAAAACTATAATTAATATTTTTCATGTGTTTTTGGTGAGTGTCACATACATACACACATGCACACACACACAGGCACACACACATGTTCATTCTGCTTTTTTTTTTTTTTTTGAGACAGAATCTCACTTTGTCACCCTCAGTAGAGTGCTGTGATGTATAGCTCACAGCAACCTCCAACTCTTGGGCTCAAGCAATTCTCTTGTCTCAGCATCCTGAGTAGCTAGGACTACAAATGCCTAACACAATACCTGATTATTTTTAGAGATGGGGTCTTTCTCTTGCTTAGGCTGGTCTTGAACTCCTGAGTTTAAGCAATCCACCCACCTTGGCCTCCCAAGTGTTATGATTACAGGTGTGAGCCACCATGTCCAGCCCACACTCCTGTTTTTTAATCTACATTTTCTCCATAATGTTACATCATGAGTATATTCTGATGGACAATAAAATTATTTAATGATATTTTATTAGCCACGTAGTATTCTGGGCTGCCCTATGATTATACTGTACATTAACCAGCCATTTCCATATGGATAGCAATGGAGACTACTTCTAATTTTTCACTGTTACAAATGCACCTGCACTCAGCATGTTTGCACAAAATTTTTATCCATAAATCTAATTATTTTCCTAAAATACATTCCAAACAGAAATATTTGATCAAAGGAGAGGATAGAAAATATTTTTTAAGCCTCTAAAAAAATTACCAAGTTGATTTCTAGAAACTTGGCTTGTGGGCATTGCTCTGTTTTAATTCTGTTATTTCAACAGTAAAACACCTATTTCACTGCTATTTAAAATCCTATTTATTAAACTGAAAATGTTTCTTTCTACATACTATCCATTTGTAAGGTTTCTTTCCTGTGAATAGTCAAATTCACATAATTTGCCTCATTTTATAATGGATTTGAAATCTAATTTTTTATTTACTTTATAATAATTTTGCTGGATAGGGATTCTTCCAGTTACCTAATGGCAGCATTAACCTTTGAAACATATTTGACTAACTGCTAGAAGATTTCAAAAAGTTCTATAGGATACTTCTGCTAAAAACATCTGGCGTTCGGAGATTCATAGCTGGCATGTCATCCTTGCCACTGGAATTAAATCTAAGGGGAGCACACAGTTCCAGCACACACAAGCCACTTTTCTTCCCAATGCCCTGTGAGATCACACCACTGGCAGATACGAACCTCTTTGCCCTTCTATACAGATTTGGAATTACTCCCCTGTGACATGTTCTTATTTCCCACATTTGTTCTCTTCTTGACATTGCTCTATCATCCTAACCATTCTAATTATAATAACATGTTTTAGAAATGTTTTAAAAGCCAGATGTCTATTTGGGAATTAGCATTTCTAGACAACAAGTAGCATGATGTGTTAGAACACAAGCATGAAACTGAATAGCTATCTCACAAGGATTATATAATCTACTCAAGTTTTATAGTCCTATGATGTACGACCTTGAACTAATTATTTATACTCTCGTAGGGTGAGATTTCTCACCTATAAAAATGGAGATAATTACAAGTATTTTGTAATCCAAATGACCCCTTCGTATTTAACAACAGCAACAACAAAGTAGCTTTCAGGGGGTATTGTGGAAAGGTAAGGGTGGAGACAGAGAAAGGAGAGAGTGGACTGTTGGAAGCAAATTGAATACAAAATAAACCTTAGGTGTGCTTGTTCTGTATGTGGCCTTCTTCTGTACATGTGCTTACCAATGGACAAGAGGAGCATTTTTGGAAGTAAGTGGTGCAGATTTTATTTCCTCCAGAAAGGACTCCCATGCCATGGTTCTTGGTCCACTTAACCCAGGATCCTTTTCATCTAGCTTACAAAAAAGCTCCATTACCTTGTAGGTGTGTCACAATTTTGTTGTAACATAGAATTCCACCAAAAAACACCAAACCAAATTTGCTTTCTATCTTATACTTTTCTTTCCCCTTGGATTTATATTTTTAGAAAACTGCTGATTGGGTCTCAATGAGCTAAGGAACATATTCTTAATCATCTAAAGACTGAGCTAACCAAAGACTCAGACACGGTGACCATGGCCTCCTGGGAGGGAAACCACTCCTGGGAGAGACTCAACATTTCACAGGAGACAACGTCTCTGTTTTGTCACCCAAGTGTCCTACAGGGTGTCAAGGCAAATGAGCTTTGACATCTTTAGACTGTGGCCTCTGCTATTGGAGATGATCCTTTTACCTGAGTTCTGGTTATGGGTTGGAGTTTTCCAAATATCATTAAAAATGTTCCCTATATTTACTTTTCTTAAAAAAAATTGGCTGCAATAAACATTCGGGTACATATATCTTTATTATGTGTTGGTTTCAAACATTAAAAAAGTAAAATCCAGTATCTCTTTTTATGGAGATGGTATAATATCAGCACCTAATATTTAACTTAAATGGGATACTTTCCCCAGGTAGAAATGTTTGGGCTGGGGTGGCAGAGATGAGACCAGCGGTCAGAATGCTCAGAGAAGCCAAGGGCTACAGCTCTCTCGGGCATGTATCAACTTCGATTTATTTCTTACAAGTTTATATACTTTAACAATGTGAGGTTCTGCACATATACACACATACACTTTCTAATCATAAACTAGCTAGCATCAAGCTGGTGTCAGATGTTCTTAATGATAATGAACAAAGCCGCCATAAATATAGTTGAACTGTTAAATTATTAAGAACAAGTTATTCACCTATTGGGTTCAAATGTAACTTTTAACTTAGACGCACATCAATTTTATCTTGATTCACCACTACTCAGATCCCTTCCAGGAAATTCCAGATGAACCAGATCCTGCTTTCAAGGCCTGTCTCCAGCATGACCAGCTCTCTAATCACTTTGGAGGGTCTTTAAAAGAAAGTCCTTGCATATGGATCTTAAGAGAGTTTCCTCAAGCATAAATTAATGGAAACTGAAAATTACTTTGAGGTTACATGGAAGTGGTCCTGTCATTCTTCCTTTATCCAATTTCAGTCTTCTTTTCAATGTCTTGCCCAAACCTGTCTGTTGTTTTAAGTTTTCTTACTTTGGTTTCCTCACCTTTCTCTCATCACACAAATGTCAATGTCCTTTAATTTCTGATGTTTTCTAAGAACAGTTTAACTAGAGACCTGGCCCATGCTGGTTTGTGTGAGTATGTGTAGAAGGTTAGATATTTAATATCTACCTACTTCCTGAATGCCCTAACCAGAAATCATGACCTTAACATTTTCTAGCTACGGGAATTTGGGCAAGTAATACAACCTCACATTGCTGCCTTGTACCTTCTGTAAAATAGTGGAAACAATTTATTTGCAGGCTTGTTATGTGGCTTAGGTAAGATATACATCATGTAAAGTCCCTTGTTCTGTTAACTGCTCAGTTTATTTCTAACTTTCCCTCTCCTGGCTGTTGATTATGCTTTTATAAAATAAATTTTGCTTAAACAAGTGGTATTGGTTACACTGAAAGCATTTTGAAAAATTAAATATCATATCTCTAGCACAAATAAAACATTTGATACTGGGAGAGTTGCAGCTCAGTTTCCAAAAATACTGTTAAATAACTTTTGCCATGGTGAATTGAATCTACTTTTCCTGCCTTGACTTTTTACTTTAGTGACTTTCCCCCACTTTAGTTATTTGTTTTAACATTCAGAGTTCATCTTCACTCCTCCAGTTCAGTTAGAGACTAAGCTACTTGTGGAGGGCCTGTCTTTAAATGGCTAGGGAGGTCTGTAGTGTATATAGCACCCTGTATTTATCACAGGGAGGTCTGTAGTGTATATAGCACCCTGTATTTACCACCACAGGGCTGAACTGCTTACTTTGCAATGATTATAGTGCATGTAAGGTACAGTCATCATCTTGTTTTGATGGCTTCTAGTGGAGTGTAATTAAATACTACTCACTTAGTTTTGGATGTTAATTATATCCCCTTTTGCTAGGGGCTACTCAGTTTCTCTAAATGTCCAAAGACAGTATATGGGTAAAATCAGATAGATGAACTGAAAACAGTAGATATCTATATTTATCTACTTTAGGGAATTGATTTTGATGCTATTCATAGTAGTTAAAACAGGCCTGAAGTTTGACTCTCTAAGAGCTAAAATCTACAAATGGTCAAGTAATGATGGCTCTGTCAGTGCACTAAATTATTTGGTCTACTTCCAGCTGTGATGATTATGTATTACATTGGGAAGAGCATATTCCCTTGCTTTTAGGAGAAAAGGATTTCTTTTTGAAACTGTGGCAAAAAGCTAAATCTCCTTTGTTACTTGTCCAGAAATTTAAGTCTTTAACTCTTTTATCTCAGTCACAAACAACAATCTCCCTGAGAAGGGATTAAAAAGCCACAGAAGATTTTGAATACTTTTGGAAATTAATTTATTTCCTTATATTTGAGACAGCTAGTTAAGGTTGCTGATGAAGTCAGATCTACAATATTTTAACAAATATTATTATTATTCATTCAGTATTATTTGTTCTTTATAACAACACATTAATATGAAAATAATATAAATGAGGGTAAAATTATAAAACAAATGACAGAACAGATCAATATCTATACTACAAAAAAGATTCTTAGAGATTGTTAAAAAAAAGGTAAAAAATCAATAACAAAAATTAGCAAAGAATAGAAATAGAGAAATAACAGAAAAAGAAAATAAAATGGTCATAACTGAAATATTATGTTCAAATTCAGTGGTGACCAGGGGTTTACAAGTTAAAGTAGCAACAAGACACCACTTTTACCCACCGGTGTGGCAAAATTTAAAAGGAGAGAGGTAAGAAATATTGCCAACAATAATATAAAAAAGTGTATTCTCATGAATTTCTTTCAGAGACATTGATATAAATGTTGATCTATTTTTTAGCAACACTTATTAAAGTTAAAAATATCTTTAACTTAATAATACCCATACTGATAATCTAAGACTTCATGCATAGAGTTGTTTACTAAATCAATGCCCATAGCAGAAATAAGCAAAGTGGGTATATATCAATATAAAAAGGAGTGACACCAACAATGTGGGATATTATGTAGTCATTAAAAAGAAAAATAGAGTTGCATCAGTTGATGTAGAGCAATTTATGCTACTTTTTATTTGACTAAGCAGCACAGAATGCAAATAGTTGCTTATAATATTCTGCTTAAGATAAATTCTAAAAGAATTATTTATCTGTGTGTATTTACACAGATAATTCCATTCTTATACATAGATGGGAATATTTGAAAAATATATACTTTTAGACCATATTTATATACGATTAAATGAGCTAGAAGCAAAGTGTGAAAAAATGCAAGGATGGACACCGGGTTTGTAAAGTGAATTACCAGTGAGCTGTGGGGGAAGCAACTATCAAAGTGGGTGGACGAGAGGAAAAGGGGGGAGTGGTAAATAGAAAAAAACATACAGCATGCAAAGAACACACAGTGTTATTTATGTAAATAATGCATATATTTTTGCATATACACATATATATTTTTAAAATTAGAAAAAAGAATTAACCAATAACTACTGAGGTAGGGTTGATACGATATAATCTCAAATTAATAATAAGTTTGTTAAAATTCAAGATGATGGTTCTCCCTTCAGAAAGGTATGATTTTGGGTAGGGTTAAAGGTGAATAAGAGGTACAAGAAGAAGAACATCTAAGGTGTTCAAAGCTACTAACAGTGTTATGACATTATTAATTCTTATACTTTATGCATAAATGCTATATACTGGTGTGTGTGTGTATGAAATACAACATACTAGTAGGCTACATTCTTACGTGTAATATAAAAGTAAGCAGCTAGGTAATGTGTCCATCATGATTCATTTTTAAAAAGAGAGAAGTTATCAGAAACCTCTCAAAACACACACACACAAACACGCAGCTAGAAACCCATCACACAGGTGGTTTGGCAGGTTTCTAGCTAACACACAGCACAAACACAGACTGGTTGTGGAATGGTCTGCGAAGGCATTCATACTAAATGGAGTTCAAGAATGAGGTAGACTGAGATTCAGTGATGTCCGGGAAAATTTTATTTGTTTCTTTGTTTTTGCAGATTTTGGCCAGGGCCATGTTTGAACCCACCCCACCCCACCCCCCCAGTATATGGGGCCAGTGCCCTACTCCTTGAGCCACAGGTGCCGCTCCCGGAAAATTTTGTTGTTGTTTCACTTTTTACACACTTCTTTTGTATTGTTTACTTTGTATAACACCTGTCACAATGTTTAAAAAAAACCTACATGGGAGAATGTTAAAATTAAAAAGGAATCATGTGGGCTCAGTGCCCATATCTCAGTAGTTATGGTGCCAGCCTGGCAGGTTCAAATCCAGCTTGGGACAGCTAAACTACGATAACAAATGCAACAAAAAATAGCCAGGTGGTGTGGCAGGTGCCTGAAGCCCCAAGCTACTTGGGAGGCTGAGGTAAGAGAATTGCTTAAGGTCAAGAGTTTGAGGTTGCTGTGACCTATGACACCAGGGCACTCTACCCAGGGCCACAGACTGTCTCAGAAAAAAAAAAAAATCATGTAATTGAGAAGGTGAGATTGATACACACTTGACTAAAAATATTTTTTACTCCTTAAATTCAGCTCAGGAGTCCCCTTTTTCTAACAACCTTCCTTCTATTATAATTTCTATTTTGTATGTCAGCTCAATATAGATTCTTCCTCTTTACTCATTGCAACTGGCCATGACAGATTAATATTGGAATTATAATTTTCTATTTTCTTATCTGTGTGCTTCACTAGAGTTGGAATATCAATAATTTTATGCAGAATATTCTTAGTGTCTAGCATAGTCTAAGAATTCCTGTAGGAATACAATAATTTCCCATAGAATCTTTTGTCATTTTACTGTTTTATTTTAGTGAAATATCAAACCAAATAAGATAGGCTTTAAAAATTCTATAAATGTATCTAAAAACTTGATGAATCTCAAATCTAAGAAAAATACATGCTAACATGTATCACTGTGAACAATTAATCATGAATTAAGTGTCAAGTTCAGAGATAGGATTTTTATATTCATAGGAAACAGGACATTTCAGAAATGTTATTGAGCACATATGTGACTTTTCAAAAACTGAGGCCAAAATGTGGTAAATTATATTGTTTCAAGTGTTTGCTATTTGTCTTGTGAGAAGAATTTACATCTCCATAGCATTGACAACAAACTTAGATTTAGATGCATTGTTGGCTAGAGAGATGCTGATATAATCATTTTGAAAAATTGTGTATCAATAACCTCTAAAGCTGAACATATGAATATGCTATGATTTAATGTTTTTATTACTAGGAATATTTTAGTATTTTTAGAAATATATACACATAAACACACATACATATATATAGACAGATACACATAAAAATAATTACAGCAGCGTAGTAATAAGCCAAACTGAAAACAACCTATATTTTGTATCAATAGTGGAATAGATACATAAAGCAAATGCATGTAGTGGAATACCCTATAAACACTGGAATGAGTAAAATATTTTTAGATATTATGATGTGGATGACTATCACGAACATATTATAAAATGCAAGCAGCCAGTTACTAAAAAGAGTTCATACTGCATGATTCCATGTTTATGTTCACAAGGCTCAAAAACAGGGAGAACCAATCTATTGTAGGGTAAATCAAAACAGTTGGAGAAGTGGGGACTACGAAAGATTGGAGCATCCTCTGTGAAGCAGTGAGATTATTCCATTTTTGTGAAAATCCATCTCACTGTATTCTGATGACTTGTGCATTTGTCTGTAGCTATCCTTTACTCCCTTAAACTTTTTAATATAACATTCTCTTAAATGTAGAAGACAATCCTTTGAGAAAATGTGTATGTGTTTGCAACTGTTAGAATAGCATTGACTAAAAAATATCCATAAATAAGTGGCTTTGCTATTTCCTACCCCTGTTTAGTTCTATCCCATCTTAGAGATGTTATACAGACAACTTCTATAAATCTGACCAGTTAACCAATGGAATAACTTTGGAAGATTGAAAAGCATGACTGGAGAAGCAGTCTTAAAAGTTAAAATATGTTAGCAGTATTAGGAAAAAACATGAAAACAAGCCCTAAATATCATTGTAAGCTCTATCTGCTGAGAAAGTATGGATATGCATTGTTTTGTACAAAGGCCTTATCAAGAATACTTTTCAGATATGTACATATCATTACTATTATTAGAACAATAGTTTCACCAAACATGTATGTGCTTACATATGCCAGAGACTTCGCTAGATTGTTATCATATTATCAGGGTACTGTTGCTATCTTGATTGGACCGATAAAAAAACCAAGGCAATACATGGATGGAGCTGGAACATATTCTTCTTAGCAAAGTATCTCAAGAATGGAAGAAAAAGTATCCAATGTACTCAGCCCTAATATGAAGCTAATTTATGAAGCTAAAACCCAATTATAATACAAGAATACAGGGAAAAGGGAAAGGGGGGGAAGGATGGGTGGAGGGAGGGCAATTAGTGGGATCACACCTACAGTGTATCTTAGCAGGGTACTGGTGAAACTTGTTAAATATAGAGTATCAATGTCTTTATATAGTGATCAAAAAAATGCCATGAAGGCTATCTCTAACAGTACAATCAAAATATTTCTGATTGTATATGAAGCACATTCTGCCCTATGATTGCACCAATGTACACAATTATGATTTAATAAATTTTAAAAAATTAAAATAAAATAAAATAAGTATAGTTGGAGTCCCTGAAAGAAAAGACAAAAAACAGTGGGGAGGGCAGGAAAAAGTCCTTTTTCTAAACATTCATATTCAGGACCTTTGAGATCCATAAGTAGGATAAATAAACAACCAAAACAAAACAAACCAAAATAAGCAAATCAGAGTCAATATTATGTTTGCAGTACAGAAAAGAAAGAAAATCTTAAAAGTTTTTAGGAGAGGGGGACTCAAAAATGACAGCATCAAAATCCAGAAGACAAGAAAACACTAAAACACTATCTTTAAAGTGTTGAAAGAAAGAAAGTTACCCTAAGATTTTATAAACACAGAAATTGTAAGAAATTAAAGCCAAGTAAATATATTTGCAGGAAAATCAAAACCAGGAGAATGTATTGCTTACAGACTTGTACTATAAGAAATGCTAGAAGTTCTTCAAATTTAAAGAAAATGATACCAAAGAAAAGTACAGTTCTCCCTCAGTATCAGTGGTAGGTTGAGTCTAGGATCCCTTGATAGCTATCACAATTCATGGATGCTCAAGTTCCTTTTATTATGTGTTGTAGTATTTGCGTACATATTTCCTCCCATATAGTTTAAATCACTTCTAGATTACTTATAATCCCTAATACTATGTAGTTACTTGTAATACTATATTGACAAGGGAAAAAAAAAAAAAAACTTGTACATATTTAGTACAGACCCAACCAGCTCTTTTTCTTTTCTTTCTTTCTTTTGTTTTTTAATGTTTTTAATCTGTAGTTATTTGAATCCACATATGTGGAATCCATGGATAAGAAAGGCCAACAGTATACACATATCTGAGAAGAAATGTAATGATAAAATACATGTTTAAAAATAAAAAGTCATATTTTCTTTCTTTTCTTAAATCTTGTGAAAGTAAATTCACAGTTTAAACAAAAATAGCTAGAAGGGACAGGTGAAACCTACTAAATGCAGAACGCAAATGTTTTCACATAATAAACAAGAAAGTATCATGAAGGTTATGTCAAACAGTTGGATGAATATTTCAGATTGTATATGAAGCCTGCACACTGTACCCCATGATTACACTAATATACACAGTTATGATTTAATAAATAAAAAAGAAAAAAATAATTAAAAATAGCAACTTTTTTTTTTCGTGGCACTTATAATAAATCGAAGGTAAAATTTGTTATAGCAATAGCATAATATAATTATAAATGTTGCAGGGGTCTTAGCTTTTGTATAAATTTGCATGGTATTAATGCATAGGCATCTGTTATTGTATTGTAGTACCTAAGTAATCTATTAACAAAATAATGAAAAAGCTGAAAATCAAGAGGACAATAAACTGAATTCTAAAAATATACTAAGTTAATGCAAAAGAACTCATTAAAAGGAGAGACAAAGATCAGAGGGCACAAGTAGAAAAAATATAGCAGAATACTGGAAATAAATTTAACCACATAGATAATTATATTATGCATATTAAATAAAACACTGTAATTAAATTTACATAGAGATGTCAATAAATCAATGTAAAGAATGATTAAGTATGCTCAGGTAAAGATGATGGATTAAAAATAGATATTTAACTTCTGCTCATCTCTACCCTATATAAAGCCAATAAAACAAGAGTAAAGGCATTTTATTGTTCTTTTTGCCCCAAATGGTGTTTTGGGTGTTAACCTGCAAATCAAAGAAAATGTGAAAGGAGACAACAAATATATTTAATGCTAAATAAATATATATTGCATATATGTGTATATATATATATATCATATATTCATTATTTAATGCTGTATATATATATATATGTGTGTGTATATGTTAGAAAGGGGAAAAATAGGAGTAAATCATCAATGAAATAAGTCATGAAAATGTTGCTAAGGGAAATGTAAAGAATATATCAAGCAACCAGCAAATCAACCGACATCACTCTGAAATTTCAAAGTGCAAAAGGCAAAATAAGATGTTAGTATTTTGTAGAGAGAAAAGACAAAAATGAAACTTATGCTATACTAAGGTGTGGGATCTATATAACCGTAATTTTTTTATTAAATCATAGCTATGTACATTAATGCAATCATGGGGTACAGTGTACTGGTTTTATATACCATGTGAAATATTTTCATCAAACTGGTTAAGATAGCCAACTATAGTCCAAGAAGAACAGTAATATTTTAACCTAGAAGACAGTGTAGCAAGTTTTCAAAATTCTGAGAAAAAATACTTTCCAACCAAGAATTTTCTAACAATGTCTTACAATTTTACTTCTGGGGCACCATTTTTCAATGAGCTGCTTAGAAAGAGAATTCAACACCAATTTAAACAACAAAAAGCATCTGAAAATGTGAAAGACAAAAAAAATCTAAGAAAGAGGGACTCCGTCACAGGATAGAAGTTAAAGGATGATGATAAAGGACGTTACCAGGATGATGGTAAAGGAAAATCCAATTTAATTACTGGGTAGCAGATCAGAAATCTCTAGGAGAGATTATTTTCTCAAGAAAATTATGAATAAAATATTTAATAGAAATTAATCTAGTAAGAATAAAATTATTTAAATAACTTAAGTAAAGTTTGAGTTTGAAATGCCAAGGATATACCAGATGAGCAGACAGAACCATGACCATTCCATGTCTTCCATGTCTAAAATATCAACAACTCACTCATAACAATGATCCTAGTTATGAGGGAAAATCATGAAAATTATGGATACTGAAGCAGAAATTTTGATTCCTTGATGTTCACTGCATTCTGGGATAGAAGACAGGGATCTAATGGAGGGACTTTTAAATTGCATGATTAGAAAATAATCAATGCCATTTAAAGAGATACTGGCCCTTAATTACCAGGGACTAGCTTCCAACAGCAATATAATATGGAAACAAATCCTGTTTTATAACCACACTATGGAAGGGGATCACCTACCTCTCCAAAGTGTTATAGGCAGCCTTTGAGATAGTCATCAACCATCTGTACTTCCTGATATTCATATCTTTGTTTAATCTCCATTCTGAGTGTAGATAGGGCTTATTGACTCACTTTTAATGAATGGAATAGTGTAGGATGTAACTTCCTTATTATGTTAGGTTATAAAAAGACTGTGGCTTCCATCTTTCATTTTTTCTCCCACTCCGTTTTAGATTGCACTCGAGAGAGAGCTGGCTTGACATGGGTAAGCCCTGCAGATTTGGAAAGAGATCTTTTGAATCTTACTGAAGGCAAGATGAATGAGTTTGGAAGTAAACCTTTCCCCCCATTAAAGCCTTGAAATTACCAGCATCCTGTGACTCATTGATTACATTTTCACAAGGACATTGGACCATAGCCACTTAACTCAACTACTTGCAGATTTCTGTCTCCAGTAATTGAGAAACAATAAATCCTTGTTGTTTGCAGTTGCTAAGTCCTGGAGCAAATATTTTATGTAGCAATGGATAGATAATATATCTAGAGTGATCAAATAGCTGAGGTTCAAGTCCTGTAGGTACAGCTTCTATGGCAGGTGAATGAGTAAGGTGAGCTAATTTACTCCCTCAGCTTTCTACCAAAATTGATTGCCTTAAACACTCAGCTACAGATATTTTTCATGGAATTTTTAGACAAACTAATCTTTGATTCTCTGCCATGCTGGGTAGAGTGATATGGCATCATAGCTCACAGCAACCTCACTCTTGGGCTAAAATGATTCTCTTGCCTCAGCCTCCCAAGTAGCTGGGACTACAGGCACCCACCACAGTGCCCAACTATTTTTGTTATTGTTGTTGCAGATGTCATTGATGGGTTTTTTTTAGCTGGCCCAGGCCAGGCCAGCCTTGGTGTAAGGGGCCGGCGCCCTACCCATTGAGCTATGGGTGCTGCCCAAAAAGGTAGCTTTTTTGAACCACAGAATTTAGGACACAAGATCTGGAAAACTTGAAGTGGTCACATAACCAATTCCAGGCAGCCTATCAGTGCCCCCTTAGGCAGACAGGAGGAAATCATTTATCTACACAGAAAAATTGACATAGAAAGGGCATGTTGCCCTGTCCAGAGACTGACAGGGATAGTCATGGAATTCCAGTCACTGGCTGTTCTCATTAATCTTATATTTTAGTGGATGATATTGACAATAAAAGACAAAACCATTTCAAAGAGTTGTGATTGCTATGAACAAAAAAATTGGGTCATGGCTAGAGAGTGACTGATGAACTTGTGGGAGCTAGTAAATAGGGTTGTTAAAGCAGACCTCTCTAAAGAATAATATTGCAGCTCAGAGATGAATTATAGGGGGCTAGTCATATAAACAAGATTTGAGAGAAGAATATTCCAGATGGCAAAAAGGCAAGTTAGCAATCAAGAAGAAGTTTGATATATCCCTGAAAAAGGAAGTTATTATGCCTTGAAAGTAAATGGGATAGAGCTAGAAAGAGTTACAAGAGGAGAAGGCTCATGTAGGGTCTTGTATGTTTGGGTAAAATTGTTAAATTTTATTTCAAATATTAGCTGAAACTAGTAGAAAATTTTAAGCAGAAAACAATAGGGTTTGATTCAAGTTTTTAAAAAGATGTCTTTCTATCTTGGTTGATTACTGATTTTAAAGCATGAAACAAGTAATATCAATGAGTAGACCACTATGAAAGTTCGAACAAACAAACAAACATAAAAAGGAAATAGTTTGAAGTAAATGTGAGCAGTTGCATGGCATTATGTAGCCAGAGTCCAGAAATAATATTTTGGAGGCAAAAGTTTTATAACTTACTGATGATTTAGAAACAAGGAAACAAAAAGTAAAAAAAAAAAATCAAAGATGGTTCTCAAAGATTTGCGCTGAGAAGCAAGATGGTAGTAAAAGAAGGAAAATAAACCCTACTGTTTTTCATTTACATAATATTGAGATATTATTAGTCATTCAGATAAAGATGTCAGCATTGAGGGTAAGTTGATCAGAGAAACTTAAATGCTCCATAACTGGTGATAAAATCATGAAATTAGATGAGATCAATAAAGGCAAGAATTTTGTTACTAATATGAGATTCCTTGTCTTTTAATTAAGGTAGAACAATTTCCAGTGTCTTTTCTTATCTGAATCATTGAGTTGTCAAAACAAAATGTGGCTTCCTCAATTAATAAAAAAGGACTGACAATAAACTTCCCCAACTTGCCACCCGGCCCTTGCATTGGCAACACTGTACAAACAGCTCTGTAAGGTTTCATAACCTTGGTATATCAATGTCTCACAGCTGTGTTCATGTCGACTTGCAGTGGTGTCCTGCTGCATGGGCAGTGTCTTGCTGAGTGGTCTTCATTATTATTGCATGATTTTGTGTGCTGTTGTGAGAGTGTTGGAGATTGAAATAGAGCAACAAGCAAACATTACATTTCTTGTGAAACTTGGCAAGACTAGAAGTGAAATCAGGGACATGCTAGTCCATGATTATATGGTTAATTCTATAAAGAAAATAGTAGTGTACAAATGGATTTAATGTTTTTCTGAGGGGAAAGAAAGAGTCACTGATGAAGAGAGATCAGAGAAGCAGGTAACAAGCAGAACTGATGAAAAACATAGCAAAAATTTGTTGAATTGTTTCAAAATTGTTAGCAGATTGTGAAAAGCATAGCAAAACCAAGTAAACATTGATAGAGAAACACGAAAAATTTAACTGAAAATCTTGGCATGAAAGCAGTGGGGCTCTTGCATCATGACAATGTATCAACTCACATGGTCTTGTCTGTGAGGGAGTTTTTAGCCAGTAAACAAATAACTGTATTGGAAAAGCTGCACCTGATCTGGCACCCAAAATATTTTTTCTTTATACCAAGATAAAGTAAATATTGAAAGGAAGGCATTTTGATAACAGTCAAGACATTACAGGGAATGTGGCCATAGCTCTGATGGCCATTCTGAAAAAAGAGCTCCAAAATTGCTTTGAAGAGTGGACAAGGGATCTGACATTGGTGCATCAAAGGTGAGTACTTAGAAGGTGACCATAGTGATATTCAGCAATGAGGTACACAGAAATTTTTCTATAAGGGGTTTGTGAACTTAATTGTCAGACCTGTGCCTTTATGAACTTAAATTATCCGAATATTCCATGTATGTAAACTCAGTCTGTGACATCCAGTTAGTGTAGTTTCCCTTGACTAGTATTTTCTTCAATGCTATAATTTTAGGAAGAGAAGAGAAGAGATGGCTGTGTTATCTCTGCGTCTGGAGCCATATAATGACACAGCCAGTTGCATGGAGGCATCACTAAATGGCTTTTGAACAGACTAGCTTCGTCCTGTTGATTCATTTTAGAAAGAAAATTGTCATGAAATATGTGGCAATTTGGAGAATCTCCATAACTAGTGCCTTAAATATTTTCTAAACAAGTATTTATATCATTCTTTTCCCTTGAAGCTCTTAGTGCTGTTAATTAGTACCTGTCTAAATGTTCTAACATAGCAGTGCACACCCAATGTTAAGTGCAATAAAATATGACACATCTCATTTCAGAGAAGACTTGAGTCCTTCTCTCCTATTTTTGAAGATTTAAGATTTTTCTCATTTACTTCCTATGAAATGGAAAGGGCTAAATTTCCTTTTTATGCAGAGAAATGTCAAGCCTTTGTCAAGGAAAAGATAATAATGGTGATGATGTTGATGGTGGTGGCTCCCATTATGGTGGTGCTAGTAGTCCTGGTGGGGATGTATCAATAGGTAAATACTATGTTCTAAATATTGAGATAGGAGCTTGATCTGTGCCATCACAATTTAGCAACATATGAATTATTTGCCTATTTTGTAGATAAAGAAAATGAACATGAAACACATTAAATTATTTTCTCAAATTCACTTGGCTGGTAAGATCAGGATCCAAGCCTTGAGGTCACTAACTCCAAACTTCATTCTTACACTATATCATCTTGTGTATTAATCTATTTGAGTTATTGGTCTTTAGGTTATTCACACTTTTAAATTGAAAACCAAATGAAGATAATCCCTAAGTTAAATGCATGCAAATATGTATGTTTAAATTTCTGAGGATGTACAGTCAATTACTGAATAAAATCCAGAGGAAATCTGACTTAACTAATTATAGTAAATGCTTTAACTATATTCACGAATCCTCAGCATCTTAAGGAACTACTGGACATGCAACTGCTGAAAATGTCAACACATCAGATGAGAAATGTTAAAATAAACTCTCCATCGCCCTCAGTATTAATGAACCATTGATAAATTTAATATACAAATACCCAACTCCTTGGCTCCTGGGCAGAGCTAACTCTGTGGACCTTGTCCATTATAAAATCCCAAATTTGCAGATGTTGGCATGGATGTAGACAAAAGGAACACTTTTGTGCTGCCAATGGGAATACAAACTAACACAACCTTTATGGAAAGAATTATGGATACTTCTCAAAGAACTAAAGGTGGACCCTTCATTTGACCCTAGAATACTATTACTAGGTATCTATACAGAAGAACAAAATCATTTTACCACAAGGAAATTTGCAGCAGAATGATTATGGCAGCACAATTCACAATTGCCAAAATGTGGAATCAACCCAAGTGCCCACCAACTCATGAATATATATGTGTGTGTGTGTGTGTGTGTGTGTGTGTGTGTGTGTGTGTGTGTGTATACCATGGGTACTATTCAGCCATAACAAATGATGGAGACTTTACACCCTTGTGTTTACCTGGACTGAGTTGAAACACATCTTCTTAGTAAAGTATCTCAAGACTGGGGAAAAAAAAGGATCCAAAATGCAATACTAATGTGAAGCTAATTTGCAAACAATTACATACCTAGATGAAACGAAATACAAATATAGTCTAGCAAAGAGGAGGGGGCAGGAGACGGGGTGATTGTTGAGTTCTCACCCAATGTGAGGTATCCAGCATGTCACCTAGGTGAAGGGCTCAACTACAACTTGAATTTTACCTTAGATATCAACACAATGCAACCTAAACATTTGTATCCTTCTTTCAATCTGAAGCAAACAAACAAAAAAAAAAAATAGGGACCCTGGAGTTCTCACTTGAGATTACCTTCTAGCTGCTCCATGTAACTGGCTTGAAAAAACCCTTTATTTGTGTGTTTTTTTTTTCTTCTTCACTTCTACACTTTCCTAACAAAGTTTTCTGGGATCATTTGCTAAATAAACTATTGCTTTTCAAGCCCTAGCCTCAGGGTGACTTCTGAAGAAATTCAAATTAATCATAGATTTCTTCTTTTTCAGATATATCCATGCATTTATTCTGGCTTCAAATTTTGGGTTTTCCTATTGAGGGTGTATAGCAAAGAAAATATTGAAGCAGATTGAAGGCAATATTGTATCCACCCTGGTAGTTTCTCTTTAATGAAATAGAGTTTTGACTATGTTCACTGCAGTCAGCTCTCAATCCTTATCTATTAGGTCAGGGACAGCTTTGTTTCAATTAAAAGTTATTTGTTTTTTGACTGCTAACAGTGCACGACCTGGAACTCTCTATATTTGTCTAGTGCAAAGTCCTTTATGTGCAATAAACAAGAGTCTAGGGCACGATGGCATTTCATATTTCATCAGGGTTGCTATAGCACTCCTGACCCAACCCTAGAATTCTGAGAGCACAGGGCTGCTCCCCAACAAGTGTGTTTGAGTTATTTTGTTTACTTGACACTTGTGGCAGAAGAAAGAGTGTTTTGTCCTAAAGGGCTCATTCCTGTAGAGGTGTGATATACAGGCATACCTTAGAGATATTGCAAGTTCAGTTTCAGACCTCCACAATAAAACTCATACCTCAATTGTAACATTTTTGCTGGCAGCAGGTCTTGCCTTAATGTAGGAGATGGATCAGTGTGGTGCTTGCTCAAGGTTAGGGTGGCTGTGGCAATTGCCAAAAATAAAACAACACTAAAGTTTTGTTATATCAATTGATTCTTCCATTTATGAAAGATGTTTTCTGTAGCATGAAATGGTGTTTAATAGAATATTGTCCATCATTGAAATTTGCTAAACACTATTTAATCAACTAAATATATGGGATATTCTTAATCGCTTGTTGTAATTCCAACAATGCTCACAGGATCTTCACCAGAAGGAGATTCTATCTCCAGAATCCACTTTCTTTGGTTATTTATGAGGAGCCACTCATCATCCATTCAAGTTCTCTCATGAGATTGTAGCAGTTCAGTCACATCTTCAGGCTTTACATCTGATTCTAATTCTCTTGCTGTCTTCACCATATCTAAATTGACTTTCTCCACTGAAACTTTAGACCCCTCAAAAGTTATCCATAATGTTTTGAGTCAATTTCTTCCCAAATTCCTGTTAATGTCGATATTTGGCCTCCTCCCAGGAATCATGGATGTTCTTAATGTCATCTAGAAGAGTGAATCCTTTCCAAAATACTCTCAACTTACTTTGCTACTACAATAAAGTTGATTTCTCAATAAAGTAAGTGACACAATTTGGGAGGGGGCTTCCCATTGCTTGTAAAAACTATGTAGATGCTATACTATAGTCTATTTAGTGTGCAATGTCATTATATGTATAAAAACAATGTACAACAAGGGAATTACTATCTATAGCAGCTATAGTCTTACAAAATGTATTTCTTAAATTAGACTTGAAAATCAGAATTATATCTTGATCCATGGGCTGAAAAATAGATGCTATGTTTGCAGACATGGAAACAACAATAATCCCCTTATACTTCTCCATTAGAGCTTTTAGGTAACCAGGTGGATTTTCAATGAGCAGTATTATCTTGAAAGCAAACTTTTTTTTCTCAACAGTAGATCTCAACAATGGGCTTAAAATATTCAATCAACTTTGCTTAAAACTGAAAAGCTGTCATACAGGCTTCGTTGTTCCATTAAAGACTGTATGCAGAGTATATATAGCTTAACGCTTAAGGGCTCTACGATTTTCAAAAGGGTAGATAATAATTGGCTTCAACTTACAATCACTACCATTATTAGCTTCTAATAAGAGTGTCATCTAGTTCTTTAAATCTTTGGAGCCGGACATTGACTTCTCCTAACTATGAAAGATGCATCTTCTCCCAGTATAAGGCTGCTTTGTCTATATTGAATTCTGTCATTTTGTGTAACCATCTTCATCAATTCTCTCAGTTCTTAGAATTATCTTAGATCAGTGCTTCTCTACCTGTGGGTCACGACCCCTTTGGGGGGTCAAACAACCCTTTCACAGGGATCACCTACAACCATCCTGCATATTGGATATTTCCATTATGATTCCTAGTACCAAAATTACAGTTATAAAGTAGCAATGAAAATAATTTTATGGTTGGGGATCGTCACTACATGAGGAAGTGTATTAAAGGGTCACAGCATTAGGAGGGTTGAGAACCACTGATCTTCGATCTTCTAAATAACTTGCTACAGTTTCTCCATCAGCACTTGCTGCTTCCTCGCCTTACACTTCTGTGCAAAGACGGTGCCTTCATTTCTTAAACCTCATAAACCAAACTGTTCTAGTTTCCCACTTTTCTTTTGTAGCTTCTTTACCTCTCTCAGTCTTCACAGAATTAAAGAGTAATACTAAGACGTTCCTCTGGTTTAGTCTTTGGCTTAAGGGAATGTTGCGAATGCTTTTATCTTCTCTACAGATCACTAAAACTGTGCATATAAGCCATAGCGATGTTCGCTTTTTTATCTGTGATGTATACACTGGAGCATCACTTTTAATTTTCTTTAAGAACCTTTTTCCTACACATTCACACTTTGGCTAACTTTGACACATGAGGCCTAGCTTTTGGCCTTTGTTGGTTTTTGACATGCCTCCCTCACTAAGCTTAATTATTTCTAGCTTTTGATTTAAACCAAGAAACAGCCTTTTCCTTTAATTTGAACACTTAGAGGCCATTGTGAAATTATTAATTAGCCTAATGTTAACATTTTTATGTCTCAGGGATTAGAAAGACCCAAGGAGGTGAGACACAGAGGAACAGTCAGCTGATGAAGCACACTCACACACATTTATTAAATTAACATCTTATATGTACATGCACAGATCACCATAAAAGATATAATATGTTTGAAATATTGCAAGAATTAGCAAAATGTGACACAGAGACACAAAATGAGCTCATGCTGTTGGACAAATGATATGTATGCACTTGCCAGGTTTCTACAATCCTTTAATTTTTAAAAATGTAATATCTGAGAAGTACAATAAAAAGTGGTGTGCCTGTAGAGAGGGTAGTAGTTAGACAACAAGGTCACATTTCTTTATTCATCAGAATTTTTAACTCATTTTATCATTTGTTTTTTAAAATAGTTATTGGGATGTTCATTAACTTATTTAAAGTAGGGGACAAGTATTTGCTTACACTAAGCTCATTTTGTGCTGTTGTATAATTGAAGAGTTTCCTTATCTGAATGTAAGTTTCCCTGAAGGCATTATTGGAGAAAATGCAACTGCAGTATTTGCTTTTTTAATTTACTAACACAAGAAAATTTCATACTGTTAACAATCTTTGGTTTGGTTCTTCCTTTTGTCTCTGAATCAAATAGAGATCATAATTACTAGAACATTAAAAATAACGTCCCATATGAATTTCTTATGTGCCTTACTTTCAGAGAATTCATATGCATGATTGAACCACAGGAAGAAATAGACATTTCTCTGGATTTGTAAGAAGTAAAATATTCAAACCTCTACCAAAGAAACATTTGTATCATCTGGGCATGTTCAAGAAGAAAATGTAAGTCAGACAATCTACCAGCACATGAAAAGAGATAGTCATTTCTCTCATCTTTGCAGCTGGAAATTACTTTTCCAACCGACATTTCCAACATCTGAAATATAGCTGCCATCACATTAACCAGATATACAGCACTCTGAGCTGAAAGCATAAATTGTACGCATCTTGCTCTTCAGTAGCTGTGAAAGGAAACGTAGGTGCAAGGTCAACAAGAACCCCTCCTATGGAAGAAGTCTACTAATTGAGAGGGGATCAGAGATCCTGCTATTGCTGGGATGGTCCTGTTTTTTGTCAAGCTATGTCATGGGACCAAGAGGCTCAGGAAATGAGCAGGAAGACTTTGTTCTGGATGAAAAGAACTACTTTGTGTAGCCTTTGACATTCTATGAGAGGGTGTATGGAATAAGGGAGACCTAGCATCACATTTAACTCTTGACTTTACCATTTCACAGCTGTGCAACCATTTAAATACTTGAGCAACCATTTAAACACTTGACCCTTGGTTTTCTCAACTGTGCAGTACAGGATAATCATAACTTCTTTAACCTATCCCTACAGAGATGTCATAGGGAATAAATGTCATGATGTATGGGAAAGTACTTTGTGTATTGTAAAACTGCATGCAGTAATTATAATGACTTACTTTTATTGACTCTGTAGTATGTGCTAGACATTCTTCTCAGTGTTTCACATATAGAACCTCATTAAATCTTCATGGCAAACTTTAAAGAAGGCACAAATACTACTTTGATTTCACATTTAACTTGAACAAGGTTACAAGGCAGGTAGAGTATGGCAGAGATAGAATTTGAACTGAAGCAATCAAATACAAAAGACTATACTCTAAAGGTGCCCAACCTTTTGGGCACCTGTTTCATGGAAGAAAACTTTTCCTGGAATGAGAGAGTGAGAGGTAGAAGGTTTATGAATGATTCAAGTACATTTATTGTACACTATATTTCTATCATTATTACCTTATAATATGCAATGAAATGATCATATAACTCACTATAATGCAGAATCAGTGGGGGCTCTGAGCTGGTTTCTGGGAAACTAGATGGTTCCATCCTATATCCACAGTCACTCCCCAGCACTAGCATCACTGCCTCTGCCCCACCTCAGATCATTGGGCACTAAATTCTCATATGGAGCATGTAACTTAGATCCTTCATGTGTGCAGTTCACAATAAGATTCCTGCTCCTATGAGAGCTGCCAACCTATGACCCAGGGCTTGGGTACTACAGATCTAAAGCAATGACTTTCAAAGAGTGATCCATCCGATTGGTACCCATCCACAATAAATAAGTGCAAAAATTGAGCACAAGTATTTGAAAAATTTATAGAATTTTTATAGTATCTCAAGATCCAAGTATGTGATCATTTTATAGTAATTTCTGTTTATTGTATTTTATCAAATATTGATTTACAGTGGATTGAAAAAATTTAACAATTTGCCTTTTATCACAGTTGATTTAAGAAAAACTGTTCTGAAACACTGCATTATGGGGTTGTAATTGATCTCATTATTGGCATATTGTGGGCAACATTGTGGCACTATCTTGCTAAGAAAATCAGAAGAAAGGCTTTATAAATTACCATATCTAATTTAAGCTAAGGAATGTGCTTCTGAATACTATGAAAATCAATAGTAATTCATGAAGCAAAATCAAGTTCTTGAGATCAGTTCTCCCAGTCTAGCCAAATCTCTGTTCTTTTCTTCTTATTCTACGTCTATACTTTAGATAGAACTACCAGAACAGTAGTTCTTCTACAAAACAAATAGTCTACATCATATAGACAATATGGGGATGTACATGGAGGTTTGGTCACTAGGAATGAATGACTTGCAGTGGTAAAACAGTAAATATTCCCCAAATAGAAAAAGAGGGGGAAATGAATAACTATTCTCAGAAATCTTACTTCTAGTCAATTATGGAACAAATGAAATACCCTTATTGTGCCAGGGAATTTGCATCAATGCTTGGAATTACACTGAAGTTATACTTTCTCCACAAGACAGTTGCTAGGTCTGCCTTGTTTAGAATAAATTATTTTCCCTTTTCATTGAAATCTTGCTTATCAATCAAGCTCATATCATTTGATCAAACATGTGCTATTTCATTTTCCTTTAATTTTATTTTTTGTAAACATTTTTCCATCCAAATCCCATCTCAAAGGAGGAACTTCTGATAAAGTAAAGAATTCTGAGAGATTACTTTAAATATCTTCTCTGGGTTACATGTGAAATCCATTGTTCAAGCCATGTGGAGCATTTACATGAAAAGTAGTTTTAGTCAGAAACTGAATTCAAAAGCATATGTTTTTAAGGAATATAGAATCATATTTGATTAGCAGTGTGGATTAAAAATAAATATTACAATTTAAGAAGAAAGTTACAGTTGGAAATTTTGGTCTAAGAATAAATGTCTCCCTGTAGGATATAGAAACTTAAACGAGACTGAGTCTTTGAAATATCAAGATTTACTTTTCTTACTCTTTTAAAGATATACAGTTTTTGCTTAAAATACAACAGTCAAGCAGAAGTTTGGAGTCTCAGAGATGGTAAATTCTACTCCCAAATGCTCTATTAACTCAATATGTAATCTTGGAAGTTTCTGTAGACCACTAGTGCCTCAGTTTCTTTTTTTATCAGATACATATGTCTGAAATAACTAACTCACTTTATACTTCCCTTAAGGAGAAATAGAGAAAGAAAAGATAAGAGCATAAATATGAGATCAACAGAGACTAGCATATAAATACCATGTATTAATTTAAGACGTATGAAACATAAATGGAAGTAACTAATAGTGATGATTATAAATTATTGTAAAGTGATTAATACAGGCTTTAGCACATAGTAAGCCTCAGTGGTTGTTAGCATTTTCTGTTTTTATCATCATCATTACTATTATAAAAAGCAGGAGTGAGGGAAGTAGAAAGTAGAGCCACTGTGAGTGTTGTGGGCAGGGAATATACTTTAGGAAGTTAGACCTCATGAAATGGAAGAGGCAGGAAGGTCAGAGAAGGGGTCAACCATTAGTCAATGTATGAACCCAGCACATTGACCCATCAAAGCAAGCATTACCAGGTCCAGCAAATAAAAAGTACAGAGTGCTCATTTAAATAAGAATTTCACATATACTCTAATTCTTTTTGTTTATGTTTTTAGGGTGAGAATGTTCCTGCAGAGGAGGACTGTGTTTGAAGGTAAAATGTCCATATTGATTCTCCAACTCAGTCAGGACTGCCCTTATTATGAGATATTATGTTGTTAGCAGTAGTTCACTACTGTAATTAGCCCTTGTAGTATCTGGGACATACTTATACAAAAAGTGTTGTTTGTCTGAAATTTCAATTTAAATTAGTGTTCTGTATTTGTATCTCTCAGCCTTAGACTACCCAGGGGAAATTCTTGGGGAGGTCTGTGGGAAGGAATTTCTCCATGCTGGTCTCACCACTGTAGGTCACAGCTCAGCATTTAGTGCGGGCCGGAACTGTCCGTGGTCAACAAGGGTATGAGCTGGGAAGGAGAGCTGGGTTTGGAACAGAGGAGAATGAGGAGAACCAGGAACCGACCTCTGCCTCTCTCCCTTCCTATATCCTACTGTAACACCTTCAAAAGGTAACCGCTGCTGTTTCCTCTCTGCTGTCCAAATCTAAGCAAGTATCTCTTTTGGCTAACCGTGACCTAGAGCTACATAAAAAAGAGGGTTCTGGGAACTGTGGACCCAGCTTCAACCAACTGAGTTAGTGTGAACCGTCTCAATGAAATCATGACAATTAATGATAGGAGTGTTTTCTAAAGGAAAGCTACTTCTTGATGGTAGTCCTGCGAGACACAAAGAGATGTTTTATATCTATCCAGAGAATAGTAAACTAAATTAGTATGTGACAGAGTTCAGGTTACATGAGATAGTACACTCACATTATGCCCCAAACTGTAAGACCTTCAGACACAACTCAGGAATCTATCTTGTTGAATGTTTCCATAGACCTCTGAATGTGCTACAGTTTATGCCCTCAGTTCAAACTGACAAGCAGTGTGGACACCTTATTTGGGAAATGACCCTAAATTCTATGGGACTGTGTGTCTGAGGATAAAATAATGAAATTATATTTTGAAACTATATGACAATCCTCTTGTGTAGGTTATAGAGATCGCTATATTTAACTACTATAATTAACTCTTGTGTAAATATTCTTACAAAATAAATGTACAGAATTACAAATATTCTACGATAGTCTCTTCTGAGTATAGAAATGCGGATATAAAAAAGTGTTTGCAAGACAAATTAATGATTTTAAGGTGAAATAGCTATTAACAAAAATTTTCTAGATATTAACAGTATTTCCAATACTATCAATAATATACTTACCAATGTAGAAAATTTTCCACACTCGTACTTATTTGGGTGAGAATTATCAGAAATACTTTTTACTTACTTTAGAGGGGAAAGATACTCTTTTTTAGAATTAAAAGTCACAGAAATGTGGTAAGTTCATCTGTTTGTGAGATATGCATATATATAATTTATGAGATATTTATTGTATTATTTCCCATATTTCTTTTGTGGCATTCATTTATTTTTCTTATTAAAATCTTTCCCCCAGTTTTATGTCAGTCTTCTTATTTGTTTATGGTATTTTGCGACAAAGAACTTTCTTCAATAAGTGGCTGTAGTCACATTCGTTAGCTTTTAATCATTTTTAGCTTATAATGGCAAGTATAGAGATGCCTCTCCATCATTAAAGGTATTTTGAAAAAAGTGAGAATGTGCATTTTCTATCCAAGTCTTTAGTTTATTTGGTATGTACTCTGAAAACGAAAAATCCAACACTACCTTAATTTTTCTTAAATAATATTCTAATTATTCTAATACTCTTTTCAATTAAAACATCCTTATCCTGCCTTAAAATGCTATTTTTATCATGTTATATACATGATCAGTCTTAGCACACAGTGTGATCCCTACAGTCAGACTCCAAGGTAATTACAGTCACTTACAAGTTATGTGACCTTAAAGCAATTTATATAATTGCCTGAGGACTAAGTTTTCTAATTTTTAAAATTGGAATAATGTGAGGATAAAATTATGATAGGGATTACAAAGATGAATTACTGTGTGTAAAGCTCTGAGAAGACTACTGGCACATAGTGAATACTCAACAAATGTTCACTGGTATTGGGTAACAAGATGTAAAATTAAATAGTTCACATGATCACTTTTGTTTTTTGAGGTCTAGACTTGGAGGTTATCTTGGGGAAGTCCATACCCTATGCCTCAATGAGATATGACCCTCCACTTTGATGGGATGTTACCACTTGGAGAACTTGTATATCGGTGGCTCCTTTTTCTGCTGTAAAAGGAATGCAGTGGACTGGAGTTCTGTATTTCAAATCTAGTGGCTTGTACACAGAATTTGAAATCTTTAGCATGTGAGAGAAGAGCTAATAGGGTCTGATACTAAGGCTTAGGTTATGCTTCCACATAAGAGATAGAAGAGAGAAAAGGAGAATGGTTATAGGAGATGAGATGAAAAATTTCCCTCGGTTGGGAACTATTAAGGACTAAACTGTGTCCCTCATCACTGTGAATTCCTTTGTTGAAGCTCTAGCCCTCCATGTGACTCTATTTGGAGATAAGGTAGGCCTTTAAAAAGTAATTACAGTTAAATGAGGTCATAAGAGTGGGACCCTAATCCAATAGGGCTTATGTTTTTATAGGAAGAGGAAGTGGTACCAAGGATGCCTGTGAAGAGAAGGGCCATATGAGGAACAGCCAGATGGTTGCCACCTGTAAGCCAAGCATAGAAGCCTCATGGGAAACCAAACTGTGGACACTTGGATCTCAGTCTTCCAATCTCCAAAATTGTAAGAAATAACTTTCTGTCATTTCAGCCATTGAATCTGTGATATTTTGTTACGGCAGCCCTCTTGGCACTATTAGCCAGCTCTACCGGGCTAACAGAGAACCCGAAGGAAGAGAGAGTTTCAAAACAGAGGGCACGTCCAATCCTGAGAAGTGCTGCTACAAACTTAAAAAGAACATAAGGTGAGAGCTTCAGTGTCTGTTGGAAATCAGTAGTCATTGTTAATTTTGACAAGAACACTTTTAATATACTGATAGAGGCAGACGGCACTGGATTGAAGACTAAAGAGCAGAATTCATATGGAAAATATAGCAATATTTCAAATAATCAAAATGGCAATATGGCTGAGTAGATGTTACATGATAAAGGACTTCATAATTCAATACCTATTCACAATTTTTACTCTGAGTTCTTTTGCTATAGGAAATTTTGCTAAATTTGTTCCCTTTATATTTCCCAGCCTAAATCTAAATAAGTCACTGGTTCTAAATATACAGTATCTTTTCATTTTCTTTTCTAATACGTATCATGGTAACTTATACAATCGTTAAATTTTCTCCCACAGTGCCAGTAACCAACGTGACAACAGGGATCACATTTGGTCTTTTCTATTACCTATGAGTAGACCATAGTAGACATTCAGTACATACTGAATAAAATTAGACTTCACTTGACAATATGTCATTAATATCTTCACATGCTCAAAATATAATTTTAATGATTGAATTTTATTTTCAGTATCGATTTATCATAATTTATAGCAGCTTTTCCTGCTATAAATTATACAATCTGGAATAGTTTAACCAGTTAAGGATTGAATTTTGTCTTTCAGTTTTCAAAATTTTTTTCAGGAAAACTATTTTTACCTAAGCCTTTTTTTTTGCAAGTAGTTTTCTAATTTTCTAAAATATTTCTTTATGGTAATTGTTTTATTCAGGTTTTCAGCTATAGTTATATATAACATTTTCATTTTTAATCTATGTAAAATAATTGTTTCACATTTGTTAATTCTAACTTTGATTTTTTTCTCATAGACTAAACTTTATTGAAGTATAATTTATATACAATGAAATGCTATTAAGGTGTTCAATTTGTTTCTTTGACAAATGCATATAGCCATATATCATGAACAAGGTGATGAACAAGGTATAGAATGTTTCTGTCACTCAGGAAAGATCAGCTCACCTCCCCTTTGCAAACAAAACCCTCAAGATTGCCCAAGAAAACCAAAGACTTACTTTGTCATTTTAAATGAGAATCTTATATAAATTGAACCATGTGTCACGTATTTAAAAAAACATGGTATTATAGTGATTCATTCATGTAGTTGTATGTAACAATAGCAGATTCTCTTTCAAACAATTTCAAACTATTAGGGAATACAAGTGGAGTTTTGTTACTTGCACATATTATGTAGCTGTGAGGTCTGGACTTTCAGTGATTTCAACACCAAAACAATGCTCATTGTACCCAATAGGTGATTTTTCATCCCTCACTCTCCTACCTACCTCACTTGGTAGTCTCCAATGTCTGTTATTCTACTCTGGAGGACTGTGTATATCCATAACTTCCTACTTATAAGTGAGAACAGGTGGTATTTGATTTTCTGTCCCTGACTTAACTTCCCTTAAGATAAGGCCTCCAGTTCCAAAGACATTCTTTTATTTTTTTTTTCCCTCATGGCATATGAGGTCAGATAATTAAATTCTCGAGCTCATCCTACAAAAGGGGCTACACACCTCATTGCTGAATATTACTACAGCCACCTTCAAAGAACTTCCCTTGAGAAGCTGTGCACTGACACCAGCACCTAGTCCACCCTTCTAAGAACTTTTTCTAGGATGAGTTTACAAACTTAATTGTCCTGTCTTGTACACTGACAGCTCTGATGGTCATTCCAGAAAAGGAGCTCAAAAAATGTTTTAAGGGGTAGACCAGATACTGGTGCATAGCTTCCCAGAGGATATACAATTTGTTTATCCATTCATTACATGACAAAGATTTGGGTTATCATCAAATTTTATAGTCATTGTAACAAATAAGGACAAACTTTTTGGCTTAAAAATGACTCATTTATTATCTTACAGTTCTGAGGAAGAGAAGTCTAAAATAGGTCTAGGGGGACTAAAATCAAGGTCTGGTTAGGAGCATATTCCTTCTGGAGGTTTGGAGGCAGCCATTTTTGACTCTTTCCAGCCTCTAGAGACTGCCCACGTTCCTCGCCTGCTGGACTCCTTTCCACTTCAAAGCCAACATGTCTTTCTGGCTGCTTCTCATGGCTGACTTGCTGCCTCTTTTTCACTTGCAAGAACTTTGTGACTACATTGGGCTCACCCAGATCATCAGAGATAATCTCCCATCCATTTTAACTTAATCACATTTGCAAGGTGATTAACTTAACTTAATCCCTTTGCCAAGGTAACATAGTCACAGGTTCTGGAAATTCGAACATAGACATCTTTGTGAGCTATTTCTCTGTCTACCACATAAGGTCAAAGATTATTACAAATAAAGTTGTGAAGATTTGTGAGCAAATTGTTTTGTAAACATATGTTTTTACTTCACTGAGTGGTGGACTTGAGCTGGATAGTAAATGCGCCCTTAGTTTTATGAGAAACTGTCATATAGTTTTCCAATGTAATACCAAGTTACATACCCACTGACATTCTATGAGATTTGATATACTCTATATCTTTGTCAGCATTTAGAATCATCAAACTTTCAAATTTTATTTATTTAGGGGATATGTGGTAGTATCTCAATTGTGGTTTTAATTTGTGTTTTCTAGATGACTAATGTGTTGAGCATATTTTTGCATGATGATCAATCACAGATGTGTCTTTATGTGTGCAGTCTATGTTCAATTCTTAGGCTTATTTTACTCACTTTCTGTCGTCTGATTATTAAATTGTCAAAATGTGTATATGTGTGTAACAAGTGTTTTTTCATATATATACATTTTGAATATTATTTCAGAATCTTTGGCTTCACGTTTGTTTTCTTAAATTAGTATCTTTCTAGGAGCAAAACTTTATACATTTCATACAATCCAATTTTTCAGTTACTTTTCATTTTATTCTTAGTGAATATATTGCTGATGCTAACATCATGAATTTTTTTCTCCCTGTAATACAATCTGTTTTGTATCTTTTACATTTAGATCTAGGACCTATTCTGAGTTAGTTTTTCCATGTAGCCTAAGGTGAGGGGAAAAGTTCATTTTTTTTCATAGTAATATTCACTTGTTTCAGCACCATTCATTGAAAACACAATTTTTCTCCTATTGATACACATTGACTCCTCTGTCAAAAAATAATTAAAAGTACCGTACTCAGCATTTTAATGATATTTTAAATCTTTTAGTCAAGTATGTATTGCTTATTTTTCCTCACTCCATACATATCTTTTGGCAGCCTTATTAATATGTCCTTATTTAACAAACATTTTTATTAAATAGTTAGATGAATATCAGTTGAATTTTCCAATATTCTTAAACCTTGGATTTATAAACCAATTTTATAATTGATCTCTGTAGCAATTAATAAAATTCTTCTTTTATCAATTCATTTATCCCAGGTAAAATTATCATATTTATAGAAAATAATGCTTATGTGCTTTGAGAACTCAGTATAGCTGCTTAGAAAAAATGTTAGAATGAGAATAATTAAAAGTCTATAGATTGCCTATTTTCAAACATTAATCAGTCAGAAAACATATTACTAGAAAAAATATGTTGTTTAAAAAGAACAAAAGAGGATAAAATAGATAAAATTTTACTAGTATTGCATTGGACAATTAAAAAATTTATAAGAGATTTAGATAACTGAAAGGCTATCATATATTTGGGGACACGAAGATAAAATTGCATGGTTGTGTCACTTCTTGCCAAACTAATATACACATCAATACAACCCTAATTAATACACCAAGAAGTTTTTTTGTTCCTTATATGCTTCTTTCTTTGTAGTTTTTAATCTTGGATTTGATTTCTTACACCTATACAAAACTAAACAAAGTTACAAGTCTATCTCGAAAAATGATACGTAAAGATAGATAAAAAATGTTGTAAGAAGGAAGAAAATTAGAAAAATCTAATCATGGGGATAGACAGTCACATATTTTAAAATATATTATGAATATGAAACAATTTTTAAAACTTCAGCACTAGAAATGAATAAATGTTTATAATGGTACTAGGGACAAAGTAGGTAAAACAAGGTAAAAGGAAAACAAATGGACTGTCTATCCCATGACTAGGTTTAGTTTAAGATGTAGGCTTTACAAATTATCAGGGAATTTAGAGATAGTTCTATAAATTATGTTAAATAAAAGTAAAGATGGATCCTTCTTTTCTTCCTCTTAACTATATGCACTTTTTTTTTAACTATATGCACTTTTGATGGATCAATGATTTAAAGTAAGCACGAAATTTCTAGAAAGAAAACACTGTGTATTTACTTATAATATTGAAATAAGGCCTTTCTAAATTAGACATAAAACCTATACATATTAAAGAAAAAATGATACATAGCATTGTTTGCATTTTTAAAAAGAAACAAATGCCTCACCTCCTCCCCCCCAAAAATAACTTAACCATAAACGAACTCAAAGTACCACAGGAACTGGAGATAATTAGCAAAATATAGCATAGACACAAAGCAAATTTTCTAACTGCATATATAAAATCTTGAAGAAAAATCAGCAAGAGCTACTGTGTTGAGAACAGAAATGTGCAATAAGTAATGTGGCAACATATAAAACCCCACTCACACTTATATCATTATATAAAAATAATTCATTAGCAAGAGTACCTCTTCTATATGTCAGGAAAACAGCCGTTAGCAAAATAAACCTAAATCCCAGCTCTTATGAAGCTTAAATTCTAGTGAGCAAATGATAAACAAAAAACAATTTAAGTAAGTACAACACAGTTTATTGAGTGCTCTGGAGAAAATAGAGCAGAGAACGAAGAATGGGAGTTCTAAAGGGAGTAGGAGTATTGCAATTTTAAGTTTGGCAACCAGGATAACCTCTAATAAAGGTAACAATGGGATACAACATTTCACCGTTTCATAGCCAATAGAGATGTGCGTATGTGCAGCAAAAGATATATTCAAGGATGTTTAGAGACTCACTATTTGGAACAGCAACAACTGGAAATGATGCTATCTACCAAGCCCATCAACACTGGGATAAATAAGCATTTTGGTATATTCACACAATGGAATCATGTGCAACAGTGAATGTGAATATGCTACCTTTACAATAAAGTAATATGTTGGAAGCTCAACAACATAATGAAAAGTGGGGAGAAGCAAATAATAGAGCTTCCTTTGTATGGTTCCATTTAGACAAAGTTTAAAACTAGGCAAAAATGAAAATAGGTTTAAAAGTTAAGATAGCAATTATCCTTTGGGAGAAGAAAGAATTAATGATTGGGTTATTCATGGAGCTGGCTGTGGGATACTGAGAATGTTGTATTTTTTGGTCTGAGTAGTGCTTATACAGTTGTTTTCTTGTGTACAATTATTTTATCGATGCAATTATAATTTATGCACTTTTCTGTGTCTTTTATATTCTAGCTTGACAAAAAATAAAAACAGAGATAAAATTTTCCCTTTCTGAATGTCCAAGATTCTTTCATTGTTCTTGACATTTAAAACAGAACCAAGATACATGTAGGCATTTTTATCTTTTCATTAACTTTTCTTACTACTCTGTGAGCACTTTGATCTGTACACTTGGGCCTTTCACAGACCAGAAAAGATTTTTTCATGTTTTTCCTCTCTTCTTTAATAAGACATATTACATGTTTCAGTAGCTGTCCTGTCTGTGGTCTTCGATACCCTACCATATTCATTCTTATTGTCTTTTTGTCTTTGAATATTTCTGCTGCACTTTGAGACTATCATTTGCCTTTCAAATTACTCATTTGATTTTCCAGAATGATCAGTTCTCTTATGAAATCTTATTGCTAGTAATTTTCATTGTGATATTGCTTTTTAGTTTCCTAATGTAGTAGACAACAGGACTGTTTACACGTTTAGTTTTCCTTTTTTTTTTTTTTAGATCAATAATGGTAGTATAAAGTAAGGGAGGCAAGAGTACTCTTTTTTTTTTGCCCTTGAATCAATCACAGCCATGTGACTTGGTTTGATTTGTGAAATGTGAATGGAAAGATAAATACTTACAGGCAGAGGCTTTAAGAGTCATGAGATAATTGCCATATTTTTATTCATAATCTCTGTCCCTCAGTAGTCAGTAGTATCCATATCATGGTTTCTTTGTTATCCCGGGATCTAGAGCAAAGAAGACAACTTGGAACAGAGCCCATTTTCAACCCATGTTAGGTAAGTGACATAAGCATGAAATGAAGTCTTCCCATGTTAACCTACTGAAATTTTGGAGTTTTTATTACTGCAGCAACATATGGCCTGTCCTCACTGATATACCATATACACCATTCCCATATGATTTCATCTGTTACTGTCATGATATTCCACAACTACACCCTCTTTCTTCAAGTTAGCTGCTATTATCAATTTCCATCATTGTGGATCTTCTCGTAGGCTCAATATGTTGTTTACTTGAGCCACATATATCCTTAAGTGGAGAGTACTCTTGCCTCCCCTTACTTTATACTGTCATTAGAATTTTGGGACATAACGAAAGAATTGACAAGTCTAAAATCACACAAAATTAAATTATGCAACAACTTGAGAGCAGGGAGCCAAGTTGAGTGTAGTCCCAGCAGATAGATATTTTCTATGTTCCCTTTCTTTTGTGTTTAGTAAAGCTACTTCACCAGAGGTCAATTTTTTGGTATGCAGTTTCTGTTTGGCTGGAACAGATTCCAGCTGTGACTGTGCTCAGCCCCCTACATGCTGCCCACCACATTGGAGAGAAGCGCACACCACACCAGGAATGAGCCCTGGCCTTCCTGCTGAGTTTTCTGCTTTGTGAGGTTCTCAAGCAAAACTCAGAGTCATCCTATTTTGATTTTGTAATGTTTATTATTGTGAAAGTAATACATGTTTGAGTAAATCCAATAATAAGGTTAAAGTTTATCATAATTTTCATACCTCCTCTCCCCATAACTAAACATACCCTAAGTCCCACTTTCCAGGAGGAATCTCTTAAACATGTTTCTGTTACCTTCAAAATACTGGGTAATACATTTATATCTCTGTCACTTGATTTAAACATTCCAGACAAGTATTGACTGATTGCTACAAATTAAAAAAAATTGTTTTGCTTAGTAAACTTTTAATCCACTCCCCTCTCTTCTCAATACTTGATGGAAGTACTTCTTATGATTCTTCAATTCATTGTTTGATTAGGTTTGACAATTGAGTTTGCAAACTCCTCCTAGAACCATGTAACATAGCTCATTACTGGATATCACTATGGTCATCTGTGAAGTATTTCCCTTGGGAAGCTATGCACCAATGCCAGCATCTAGTTCACTCTTCAAAGCAATTTTGCAACTCTTTTCTGCAATGGCCATCAGAGCTATTGCTCAATTACCTTTGATGTCCTGAATATAATTTAAATGTCTTCCTTTTAATATTTTCTTTATCTTTGAGTACAGCAAAAAGTCATTGGGGTCCAGACCTGGTGAGTAGGGAGGGTGTTCCAATACAGTTATTTATTTAAAAACTCTCTCACAGACAGTGCTCTGAGAGCTGGTACACTGTTGTGACATAGAGCCATGAGTTTTTGACCAAGATTTTCAATTAAGATTTTCCCAACTGTCTCTATTAATGTTTACTTGGTCTACTATACTTCTCACAGTCAGCTCACAATTTTGATGCACAATTCAACACATTTTTGCAATGTTTTTATCTGTTCTGCTTGTTACTGGCTGCTCTAAACTTTTCTTCATTGGTGATGCTTTCTTTCCCCTCAGTAAACATTCAATAGACTTCCATCTTCATTATAGAATTAACTCCATAGACTTGGACTAACATGTCCCTGATTTCACTTTTAGTCTTCCAAGTTTCACAAGAAATGTCATGTTTGTTGCTCTAATTCAACTTCAACATTCTTGTGACAGCACACGAAAACAAACAATAAACGTGACTCATCAAGCAAGACTGCCATTCATTGACATGAACACAGCTGTGGGCCACTGATATACCAAAGTTATGAATCCTTCTGAGTCATTTGTACAGTGCTGCCAATCTAAGTGCACAGTGGTGAGTTTGTGAACTTAATTGTCAGACTTTGTACTTTGAATATGTGTCCCTATGTTTGCTTTCATAATCCCTCAGCTGTTCCACTTCCCACTGTTGGTGTGGTGTTTTTGTACATTAATAATGACTGTGTTATAATTCCCATTCCATTCTCCATCCACAGCTAAGACTTACACAAATCGTCCATGGCTTGACTAAATTTGAAAACTATTAAAACATTATTGTATTACTATAAATAAATGTCAAGATTATACTTTTTCCTATGTGCATGATAACAAAAGTCCTCAGCCAATCAGAAGAGAATGTTAGGAGCACCAAGGCAAAGATGAATATTCTTATAATCTAACAATTGCTTCAAATCAGTTGCTCACATACAATTCAGTTTTTCCCTGGGATTTCATGTTGCCTTTCCTTTCATTTTGAATACCATGCTTTATCATGCCTCAAGTTTGTGCCATCCCCCTAATTCTAGAATCTCTTGCATGGAGTCTTCTTTTATCATCAGAGTCTCCCTCCTAGAGCCCACCATTCTTCTACTGCAGTCTAGAATGACTGCCTTTAAGCCTCACACGCAACTACCATTCCGAGATTGTCTTCCATTGTTCTGTTTTCTTGTTCCTATGTCTCTTTGTTTCTTGACATGCTCCTTCATTTTTCCAGTGTACATCCTCAGCTAACTTTACCTAAATAAGATTTGGGACATGTAATTGTTCTTGACCTGGTGTATGATCTAGTTATCTCCCTCTTGATATCCTGTCTTCCTTTGTTATGTAGGAACAGAATACAATTCCCCCCTCCCTCACTCACTCCCTCTCTCTCTTTGTCTCTTCCTTCCTTTCTTTTTCTGCAAAGTGCCCAAATAATGATCCTACCTTTAAGCTACTTATATCCAATTAATTTAAGGAGACATTTTTCAATGCAACTTCAGGACACATGCCTCGGATGGGTGAAAACAGCTGGAACGCACCCCACAGACATGCCTGCAACCTACCTCTAACTGGAATGAAAGTGAGATGGGAAGAACTTTAGCAGCCATTTGAAACATGATAAAATCTCAAGAAAGGAAACCAGGCTGGAGAATAACAATGTGAGTGCCTGATGTCACCATAAAATTACTATATTAGCCCTGTAACAATATATTGTGTTAAAAATACAGCAGTTAGCTATTGAAAAATATATTATTCAAGTGAAAGAGAAAAAAAACTTATATGCAGTTTAAGTAGCTGCTATTTCTGATCTAAATTGCTATAAATACAATTACATATTGAAAATGGTGGTAAAATTTCTAGGCTCTGAAACCATGTAAAAGTATTTTAATTCTGCTCTCATCCTTGGTAACTACTTTTTGTGATTACAGAATTCAAAGTTGAACATTACTTTCCCTCGATGCTGTAGGCATTTCTCTGTTCTCTTCTGGCAATCATTGTCTCTGAGAATCTGGTACAAGTTTGATTTTCTTTTCTTTGTGGGAAATTGTTTATTTTTCTCCTCTTTGAAAAATTTTAGGATCTTTGAGGGTTTGGGTTTTTTTTTTTAATGTTTCAAAATGTACCAGAATACATCTGGTTGTGGGGTTTTTTTTTTTTTTGTCTTGTTTTTTTTTCACTCATTGTACCAAGCACTCAGTAGTCCATAATTTAAAGATCAATTGTTCTGCACCTCAAAGATAATGTCTTATCTTATTTCTGGGATAATGTTCTCTGATGAATTTTCTTTGTTCTGTTTCTAGTTGTAAGATATTGGACTTCTGGATCTGTTTTTTTAGTTTAAATATTTCCTCATTTATTTCTGGTTCTGCTTTTCTTTCTCTCGGATATGGGAGATTTCCTAATGTTCTTGAAGCACTTTTACTGACTTTTAAAAATTGTAGCAGTATAATTTTAATGTCTAACTTCTCACTCTTTTAGTATGGTAGTTTCTTTTCATAGTGTCCCACTCTACTTTTATGGAATATAATATCTTCTCAAATACCTATGGAAATAGTAATTAAAGTATTATCTTTTGGTATTTATTAGCATGAAAATATTTTCTACTTCTCATTAACTCTGGGAAAACTTTCTAAACTCCTTTTTGGATAGATGATCATGCTCTTTATCTTTTGTCTTCCTACATTGTGATATGTATTTTATAAACTTGGATTTTTTTTAATAATAAGACCTAAGTAACCATGTGGGTATTTTCTATTGATGTTACCATGTATCTCCCTGAGCAGCAGGTCCAACCAGAGGGCGGGGAGTATGAGAGTGGTGTATGGCAGTCAGACATTGCACCCTAAATCACAGAGTAAGTATGGTCATCAACACCCATACTTAAAAGCTTTGTCTTCTCCTGGATGACTATTTAATTTGGTTATAGAAGAGAATTTTAAAGTTTGGACTCCTGGTAAATACAGGACCATCTTAACTCTGCAAGCAGGAATATGGGATGGAGAAAGAGAGGCCGGTGGGAGTGCTTTTCCTGCATAGAGATTAGGAATGATCTCTCAGGGTTTAGCCCCTGGTTTTCACTGTTGCTGCCTTCTGTCACACTGGCTGAGGCCAGAGTCTCTCCAGGGTTCCACTGAATCAATTGTTTCTCCTCCTCTCTGAAGCCACATGGGGATAATTAAACCACTTCCTATCATTCAAAAATGTATTGAAAATCTCATTGATCAAAATTTCTATCCAATCAGTTTCCTTCTCTATTATATATGAATCCTTTTTGTTCATTCATTCTTTTATTTTGAGAATGGAAGTGCATCGTCTGGTAACAGATTCTATATTTAAATGGAACTGATGCATGACAGTAAAATAGAATGCAAGTGAAGTGTTTCCTATTTGCGAGCCCTCTCTTTTAATCAATAAGCTTTCATTCTACATAACAAAACCCAAAGAGTTATTGACTCACTTAATTAAAATATCCAGTTACACAAAGCTTCAGGAATGGCCCTAGCTCAGGCTGACATGTGTCAGCCCCTTGGGGGTCTCCATCTCTCCAATCACTATTCTGCTCCTCTCACTTTACTCTTACATGGAGGCCAGCATTTACATGAACCCCAGAAAAAGTATCGTCTGGAAGAGGATTTTCTAGAATTCAGTCATATCTACTTGCCTTAGTTTATTTGTGTTCCTGTTACATTCTTCATGGTAAGAATATTACGGTGTTTTCTGAATTATATAGGCTTGGTCTGTGAACCCATTTCTGAAGAATGTATGTCAGCCAAAGGGATGCAAGACTCTGTCCACTCTACCACCAGGAGTGGTGTGGCTGAGACAGCTAGTTTCACTGAAAAGCAGTCATCCCTTTCCTCCATTATTAATACAACTCTTGGATTTTAATTGGCCTTATGGCTTAATTTCTCTTCCTTTTTTGACTTAGGCACATGCTTGCTCTTGTTCTGATACACAGCACCTAAGAAGAATTGGTACATATGTGACATTTCAGGGAGGGCAGCAGAGTAGCCTGCAGATAGAGTTTAAACCTGTAACACCAAAGGGCTGTGTTCAGTCCTGGTCTCAGTCTTAATTTGCATGAAAATGCATTTCAGCTGTTACTTTGCATTTTTCTGTCATTTACAAGTAAGTTCCACCCTTTTTAATACCATTATTGTCAGCTCCATCCTCACCATAGGAACTACCAATGGATATAGGTAGTTCACTGGAAAAAAAAATCAGAGATGCCAAATTGACTCTAAAAATATGGAACATTATTGGTGGTCAAGACCATACAAAGGCTGAGCATGCAGGCAATATAGATACAATCAGAAGGGAGAGATTCCTCACTCAACTTTTGGTCAAGCAGATGCTTTGCAGAAGGAGGCTGTGTGTGTGAGACCTCAGCTTTGCCTCCAGGTGACTGTACCCTTGTATGCTTGGTAGATATCCTTGAAATGCCTGCCTTGAGTAGGGAGGCTCCTTCTCTAGTTTCTAGGGCAGACGCAGGCTTCTCTCTATTTCAATACCATGGGTCATCCTAAATTGAATTTGAGCAGCATACCCTTGGCCTTGCTTGGAAGTCTACAAAACACTTTCTCATAAACTTTTGTAAGGCAATTCAATTATTAAAACCAATAATACTGTTTAAAATAAAAGCCTTTAGAAGCCTGTCAGCTAGTTTAGCCCATATGAGATTTAAAGGAAACTCTTTCCTTTTTAGTTTCTTCAGAGTATACTTTATTCTCTAGAAAGTGTTTGGTTTGGGGTAAAAGGAAGCTACATTTAAAACTAAAGTAAAAACTTTTGTTTAGCTTTTAGATTTTTTTCCCCCTCAAAGGAGTGTGTTTGCCTTACTATGATAAATCCTGAAATCAAAAATGTATATTTAAAAAACAAAACCTCACAAAGACAAACTTGAAAATGGACCAAACTATTTAAAAAGAGGAAACTGATACCCAGCCAGCTCTCTGCTCACTGTGGCGTGACCTCAGTAGAGTCGTTCGAGGTCTTGAGATGCTCAGGATCCCTTCCCCTTATATCACAGCCTGAGTCGAAACCCTCCCATGGTTTGACCTTATCTGTGAGTCTTCACACTCTTCTGAGCTTCTTTTTCTTCAAACTTCTAATCTTAGCTCTCTCCCCCGCTCTGTAACCTTGTCCTTTGAGATCCCTATTCTAAAGGAAATAAATCCTCCCAAATCCTCAGTTTCTCCAGGGCTCTCTCTTTCCCTTTTGCCCCAACCCTGTCCCCACCTCCTGGGCAATAGCCCCTAGCGCATGTGCCTCTTTTCCCTTACTCCATGACTTTTGCTCCTTGAGGTCACAGATACACAGGTGGCCCCTTGATACCCTCCTATTTATCCAGTCACTCTATTCTCTTCTTTGTCCCTTCAGCTTCAAACTTGGGCTCCATCACTCTAACCAAGATGAACAAAGGTTTATATTTTCAATGCAGCCACTCCCTTGTTTCATGGGAGATATGGAACACACCACCTTTCAATAAATCTGCTACCTGATGCAGGAAATTACATCTGCACAGGGGTGTCTGACATTGGAAGAAGAATTGTATTGGGCCACACATTAAATATACAAACACTAATGAAAGCTGATGAGCAGATTAAAAAAACAAAAATGTCCTAAAGCGCTTGATATTTGCTGCCACAGATAAGCAAAAAAGTCTTTGTATAATCCACAGCAGCCAGCAGGCCACAGGTGGACCACCCCTGCCAGGCTTCTAAACATGAACGAGCTTTACTCATTTCTGGTGGATATCCCCTTCCTCATAACATATGTGTTCATGATTTAAGTCCTGAATCCCATAACCCCTTCATCTGCATTGGGATAAAAGGGAACCTGTCATCTAGGGACCAGGTCCATGCTCTGCCCCTGACCCTACAAAGTCAACTGTACCTGCTGACGTCTCTCCATCTTTTTCTGTCTTCCATCATAGAGTAGTATCCACACCCTCCCTAGTGTGATGTCCTGGGTCCTGCTCCTTCCTGAATCCTGAAGGACTTGGATCAATCAGTTATTAACCCCTCTAGGATTTCCAGTATCTCCTTGTATCCTGGTGTTTCTTCCTATGCTTTAAAGATACTCAAGTTTCACCCATATTGGAACAAGCAAATAAAACTCTTCTGCCCTTGTGTGCTTCTCTCTCTACTGGCCTTTCTCTGCTTTCACTGATACACTAATTTTATTGACGTGTTCTCTGCACTCAGTCTTGCCCCCTTCTTCCTTCCCACTTAGCTTCAACTCACTGATACAGATTTTGTCCATTTCTCCACCAAACATTTTCTTACCAAGTCATTAGTGTTCTCTGATGTTAAATACAGTTGTTTCATTCCTTTTCTTTCGTGATGTCCACAGCATTTGAAATTATAAGTCATTTTCACCTTCTTGCAACTCTGTTTGTCAGGACACCTGACACAATAATTTTATTTGTTTCTATTAATTGCCTTGTTCCTCATAATAAAATTCCTGTAGCGGCTCCCTTCCTTCTTTAGTTATACCTCTGACTTTGTGGCCAAAGGTGTACTTATTTTTTTCTTATTTTTTCTCTTGTAACCACTTTAAGAATCAGATAAAAGCCAAGAATATTCTTTGGGGGACTGAGGCAGGTGGATTGCTTGAGTTCAGGAGCTCGAGACCACCCTGAGTGAGAGGGAGACTCCATTTCCACTAAAAATAGAAAAAAATTAGTTGGCGCTGTGGCAGCCACCTGTAGTCCCAGCTACTCAGGAGGCTGAGGCAAGAGGATCGCTTGGGCCCAAGAGTTTTAGATTGTTGTGAGCTATGACACTGTGGTACTTTACTCACAGCAGAGAATGAGATTCTAGTTAAAAAAAAAAAAAAGGTAAAGTCGTGTCAGCAGGGAAACAAATATTTGCAATGATTTTTGTATATGATGTAGGGGATTTTACCAACTTTCTAATATTCATCCATGGATCCTGCCCAACACATTTTTCCCACATGTTCATATTCACGCTCATATTTTAAAGAACCACTTACATGCTATTTACTCTATGCCACTATTCCCAGCCATGACTGTCACCTCCCTACTAAGCTCTGTCTGGACAATCTCCCACGCACCTCTTATTTGTGTCCAAATGAGACCCATCAGATTATCCCCTATCACTTGATTCTACTTTTACTTCTGGAAACTCCATGAGCAGAATAATCTTGTGTATATTTTTATTTCTCTATCTCCAGCACACAAAATGGTTCTGGCACCTGTAGACACCTGATAAATATTGGCTGAGAGAAAGAATTAGTTCAAAAAATAACTCTACTAACCAAGCACTTGAAAAACTGCAAACTCAAGTCTCCTCCCACAAACCTAAGTCATTCTCCCTCTAACTTCTGAATTTCTTTTTTTCTTTCATTATAATTCTATAGTGGCCTCTTAACTCCATTTGTTCTTCTTTTCATCATTTCTCCTTAATATGTGTATTGCCTGAATCATCTTTTTAGAATGCAGATATGTTTATGTCCCTCTTAATTTTTCTCCAGTGGCTTTTCAATTTAAGTTCAAATAGCACAGAAGAGAGGCCTTTAGTGATTTCACTTGTGCTTTCCTTCCATCCATCCCTCATGCTTTCTCCTGATGCAGGTTCTGTACCTGACCTTGCCACACAAACAACTAATCTTGCTTCCCTCGACCTGTCTTGTTCTTTTCAACTTCAGGCCATTGCACATGGCTCTCTGCCTGGAATATTAATGCACTTCTTGTGCCTTCCTCCAAGCCACAGCAGGGGAGTCTTTCCTATGCCCTTCTTCTCATCCTCCAGTGTGGAATGAGAGCCTTTCCTAACTGCTTCCATAACATTATGTTCTCACCCTTATTCAAACACCTGTCACATTGTGATGCAATTGTTTACAACAGCCTTTTTCCCCCTCCCCTATGAAAGGTGCAAGGACCACATCTTATTTATGTTTGCTTTCCTCATGTTTAGCGCAGCGCTAGATAAATATACAGGGAGCAGATCAATCCCTCGCTTAGCCATTGTTCTCTATATGGTCCAGTTCTCCCAGATGAAATAGTCAATGTTTTGGATTAGTTTCAAGGCTTTCACTGTCACTTTCCAAATAAGCCTGGGTCACGGAAGAGTTCCCTAATGCAGGAAATGAATAGAATAAATGTGTACATAGATTGCATGCCATCGTAATTAAATCATTAGTGCCGAACACAGCTATGGAGACCAGGACCCGTTAACATATGTTTTTATTTGTCAGAAGCAATAAGTAAAAATGAAACCTAGTAATCATAGACTGTGGATCAAAAAGAGTTTTCTGGGTGGCCTTCCATAAGTCTTAAAGACAAGAAAGCAAAAGGCAAACATTTACCAGCATTTCTCTGGAATTCTTTGGTAGATGTAATACCAGCATTCTGACATTCTGTGGTAATTTTAAAAAGGAAACTGGCAGCATTTTTCTTATGTGATGCTATTGTTTAGACATATATTGGTAGTTCGTTAACTGTTTGACTCTCTCTTCTATTTATCTTCCCCTCTTTATCTCCCTCTGCCTCCCACTCCCTCCCACCACGCTCTGATCTCCTCAACCCCAGCTCTCACAGCCTGTCTCTACCACCCTCCTTCTCCAGGTCTTTGCTTTCCTTCCATCTCATATAGCCCCTCCCCACCAAATAACGCCACGTCCATGTGGTGAAAATGTTTGTGTTGAAATGTACTACATATTTATTGTCACTGGTTTTTCTTAATTGCCTAAATTCTGAATATATTTGTTATAAATCCCAATATTCCTAGTGGTACTTCAGTATTGCACACAAAATAATTCCAACACATTTAGTGTTGTCATTTTTCTTGGCTATTGAATTCAACAGCCTTACCAAAAAGACAGACATTGTTGTATCTAGAGTTTTATTTTATTCTGGAGCTGGTAACTGTTCAGATTTGCTTGCATCCAGAAAGTAGCAGCTGATTAACCAAGCAGGTGTCTAGTGTGGCTGGGTGGAGGCTTGATTTGCAACATCTGTCTTTACAGTGATGGAAATATCCTTGACCCCATTCAGGATACCCCTAAGTAATCAATACATTAATATTCTATGGTTAAAAGAAAAATCTTTGGTATATCAATTCCTTACAGGTAAGAGGAAAAATAATCATACAAAATTTGTAAATGAACAGTAAGGGAATGTCTTCTCATAGGACAAAAAATAAAAGCACTAGTAAGATAATCTCAGATTATCCATATACAAGAAAAACAGGGACATTTCTAATAGATAGGTATGGAGGGGCTCAAGGGCACAATAATCTAAACCCAACCTTATTTTAACCATCCTAAACTTAATCCCTTTTAAGTCTCTAAAATATACTTTTCTCTTTATAGCTGGGAAGGCTTAACTATATCTGACTACAAACTCTCACAACTTTGAGAATCACCAGAGTCCACTGTATGGAGAAAACGGAGTGGAAACTTCATTCATTCCTTGCATAGGCCAAGTTTTCTCCTGGCCTGTTCAATGATTTATCAAGTCCTAGCTGGGTAGAATATAAATCACACATGACAGCAGTATCAGGGTGTGAGTGTGGGCCTCCTAGGAGAGTTGTAAGGGGACCAGAGAGTTCTGAGCGGTGGACCTGAACAGCTGGTTGGTGGTGGCAACAGCAGCTGTCATGAAGAAACCCTTTTCCCTTCAACGTGCTTCTCTTGCTCTCCTGTCCTCTTTCCTGTCAATAGCCAGTCAACATTTATTGATTGTGCAGAGGCTAAGGGCTTATCCTTCTGTGTAAGCTTACCCATCTGTCCCTTTTCTTCCAGCTTACATTGTCTCTCCAGGGTTTTATTTTGTTTTTATAAACATCTTTCTATCTGCCTGCTTCTTCTCACCATATGGCAATTCTGATATGTATTCTTTTTGTTGGGGGGGGGAAGTAACACAGGAGCAGGGTAATAGTCCCCAGTGGAAAAAAGATTTAGAAGACTTACACAGGAATGGTTTAATAACTTTTGATTTCTTCAGCATAATTTTAATCACATGACTGTTAATCTTCTTTTTCAAAAACAAAGAAGACTGAGGTTTATAAAAATAGAAAATTGTCTGCAGCCAAGTTCTCCAACTCTCTTTTGCCTATCAGCACTACAAAACTCAACGTGGCGTCTTCCCTTACTCATCCGATAAAATTGTCCAAGTCACAAATGGTGAATTCTACGTAATTCTAAGGGGTAGCTTTCAATTCTTACCTTACTAGACTTCTCAGCAGCATTCAAGACTCTTAATCACACCTCTTTTCAAGAAATATCATGTGGCTGCTATGACTTCATACTCCCTAGATTTCCCTGCCTTTCTCTGTAACCACATCTTCTCACCTGTCCTGTAAATATTTATATTTTCCACAACTTTACCTTCACACATCTCATATTTTCTCTCTTTACTCCTATCTCTAATTGATCTGATCCAAATTGATGGTTTAAATGCCATTTCTTTGCTCATAATACCAAACTTTATAAATGAACATTTTCAAGACAGCTTTACTGAGCTTCAGTTAAATAATATCAAACTCTTCCAGAACTCCAAATCCTTTTTCTCACTCAGGATTTTCATCTTAGAAAACCAGCTCACTATTTATATCAGAAACACAGGATTCATTCTCAATTTGTTTTCCTTCAATCAAAGGAAATGCTTCAGTAGCAAGTTGCATGTACTTCCCAACTACATTCACTCCTTACTTCTATTTTTCACTATTATCACTCTAGTCTAAATACTATCTTCTCAGCCTTCACCAGTTTTCTATATTGTCCTTTCCATCCCCAATCTCTTTATTGTGCCACCTAGGAGGCATCTATGAAGAGCTTTAAAATGTAAAACCCTGAGGATGTCACTCTCTGGCCTACTCAGTTCTTCAGAGCCTTCCTATTGAATTTGTGGCAAAACTGACCCATCTTAACTTTTCTCTCCCCAGGGAACCTGCTGCTCTGTCCCTTCTTATCCATGGCCCACATTGACCGCTCCTGCAGATGCTCCAGGCTGCACTCCACATAGTCTGTTTCCTCCATCTGGAAAGTACTTCCCTCTGTCGCTTCTCATCCTCTGAGTGTCAGGTGACATGTCAATATCCCAGAAGGGCCCTTCCTGATAGTCCAATCTATGTCAGCTTCTCACCTACTTTCTGCTAATCTTTAGCATGTTGTTTTCCTTCAAGAAACTTAGCACAACTTGTGTGTGTGTCTTAATAACCACACATGCTTCATTAATAAACATTCATACAATTAGTGCCTAACAATTTACTTAACAACAACAGTTCTTGTCGTCCCTACCTTTATAATCATTAACCACGTATACTATTCAATTTAAAGGCTTGACAGGCTAATACTGATAATGTATATGCAGTGTGTATGATAAGCCACATTAGATCACAGAAATAGTTTGGTTAACTGGATCAGCTATAGGGTAGTTTGAGAATAAAGGAAAAACAAAGCAAAGAGAGAAGGTAGATGAGAAACAGGAAGCTGGTGGAGTCTGGACAACTCTGAGGACCAAAGGGAAAATAAAGAAGGTGCAGCAAGTCATAAAACATAAAACTTGAGGAATCTAAAAAAAAAAAAAGATCAGGCATGTTTTAACATATCATAGTATCAAAACCAATATTTTAGAATAGATATAAAGTATCAGTACCGAAATAATGCCAATCATTCTACTCAATCAGTTTATTAAATACAACATGTATACTATTCAATTTAAATCAAGATAAGTCTGAATTAGAATAAGTCTCTTTGGAGGAAATAACATGAGTTGACAAACCTCCTATCTTCAAATCTGCTGAAGGCCCCAGGGCAATTAGGAATTCTGGGTGTTTTGGGCAGGTGCTATGGTAGAATGCCAATACCCAATCTGCATAGCCATGCAATTTGGGAGTTGAGCCCAGAACTGATAGTGGACCCTGCTTAGCCTAAAATAGGAATGACCATCCCCCAAGACCAAAAGATTATACCAATTGAAATATAAATTTAACTACATTGACTAATTTATTCCAAATTCAATAAGTAGGTATTATTTGCCACCATTTAACTATAAGAAATTGTGTAAATAATTCTAATGACAATTATAGTAACAACAGAAATGCCAACAACGAACAGTGAACAGAGATACATGGGTCTTCCCATGTACTGGGCACTGATCCAAGCACACTCCTGCATATGAACTAGGTAAACCTGGTTTCTCAATGTTATAATAAGGAAACGAAGGCACAATGAGCCTAAGTGACTCGTCCAAGGTCATACTGCTACTACACAGAAGGGTATCTTCAAAATGATAATCACACTCCAGAAGTTGGGGCTTTTAAGCATTAACCTAAACTGCCAGTTATTTGGGGGCTATAAATTGAAGGAGATGATGAAAAATTGATTTTGCATTTGAAAAGCTTACAGTTTATTTGTGCGCTTTTAAAGCTCAGCCAGCAATAAGGATACTTGCTTCTCTTTTTAAATATAGGTGATAGGGATACTATGTCTATATCATTTCATGCATTCCACAATATTCTTGTGACTGTTGGTGATTTCTTATTGATTGCATAGCCAATATAACTTTACTTTTATGCTACCCCAAACCAGTTATCCTTAGACTACATTAAAATAATATAGAACATGCACCAGCATAAGCATTTCTAGGGAATTAAATTCTTTAATCACCAATTTTACCCTGTAAGTGGATGATATATGTTTCCTTTAAAGTTTTAATTATTTTATAAAATCCTTATTTTTTATTATTCCACAGATATATGAAGCCATTTTTGCCACATAAGCCTTAGGTTTCCTATAAGAACCAGTAAGGAAGAGATTATTTTTTAGGTTTATATAATGCATGGTTAAATTGCAATCCATAAAATCATTTAAGAAAACCCCATCTGGGATAGTATGAGCATGCAGACTGCAAAATGTCAAAAATGACTCTATTTCATATGCTAACAGGACTAGTCCATCACGCAAGTGAACTTGAAACATTAAATAGCTTTAAGTCTTTTAGACCCAAGTGAAGAAAAGCAGTGCATTAAACCTCCTTCAAGCTTCCCTTCAGACACGTAGAAAGTGCCCATCCTGTTAACTATGAGAGTGGATGCATTTTCCTCAGCTGCAGTAAATATTTAAAAACGTTGGTCTTCTGCTCCCAGAGCCTTTCCAAACAGCTCTGCCAAATCTGTTACTGTAGAAGAATGGAAATAAGAAGAAAAAACTGGAAGGATCTGAGAGCAGGTCTGAGAAAGAAAAGAGAAGACAGGTGTCAGAGGAGGAATGACGAAAGAGCAGTATGACTCCCAAATGGAGTCATTCACATATAACAACCAAGAATCAAACTCCTACTCAAGCGAGGAAAATAAACTAGCTATTTTGCACAGATCCCAAGAGAAGATATTTTACATATTGGTACTACTTCTTAACAATATCTCCGCACAATTAACATAACCAGTTTATCTTACATGGGACCAAATATTAGCTTCCTCTCTGACTCCCCTTATCTGAATCCCTGCTCCCCACCACATGAACATTTAATTCTTACTCATTGCCATGAAAAGAGTTCATAGGTCAGACTCAGCAGCTATAGTTTTTGATCCTATCATTGCTACTTTCAGCTATTTGATTTGGAGCAGGTTTAATTTCAAGAAGCATCAGTTGCCTTACCTATCATGCCTACCTCTTTTATAATGTTGCAGAGAAGAGTCCCTGAAATAAATAAATATGTGAAAACACATGGACATTTATTAGATTCTCAAAACATGTTGTTATGTCTTCCTTCCTTTATTCTTGCAAACTTTGGGGACATTCTTGGTTCTAGAGTGGCAACCATAAGAGCAAAGTGACGCATTTCGTAGCATTTCCCTTTCTGTATTGTGATTATTGCTTTACATGTGTCTCCCATTTAATCATTAACACAGTCACTAAATAGTTATTGGCATTCTTACATTATATATCAGAAAATTGAGAGTCCAAAAGTTCTACTAATTTTTCCTAGACCCCGTATGTTTATCTAAAAATATTGGTTGATTGTTTACCATTAAGTGGTAATATTAGTTGAGTGTTCTAGTCATTAAGGCAGGAGGCCAGTGACACAAAGATGATTCTGTAGGGATTCTGCCTTGTGTGAGGTGACAGTGTGGGAAAGAAGAGACACAAAAGACAGTAAAAATACAATCTATCAGAGGCCAGGGCCAGAAGCAGCAAAGACCTCTGGCTCTTTTTGCTACACCAGCCTGATTTTTGTGTTCAATAAGGTCCTGTCAATCTAACTCTCACCACAATTACAGTGTACCAGGGATCCTGCGTTTTCGGCTGAGGCTAATCCCTGGGTTCACTTCCCAGAGGTTTATCTTCCTAGAACACGTTGCCACACCTGCACCTTCCCTACAACACATGACCTGGTTTCATCCTTTTCCTTGGACTCACTCACTCAATGTAGCTCTCCATCAAGAACTTTTTGTTTCAGCCCTTATGTGATGTTCTAAGGATAAAACATTCACAAGGATAAAAAGACCTTTTAAAAATTGCTGCTCTTGACAAGTTTGGAATATAATGAAAGAAGACTGTCATTGAACAGATAAGGAGAGTAAAATATCATAGACTCTGAGATAGACGTCTATAAAAGATGAAGTAAAACAAACAAATAAAAAAGCTTGGTTCATATTATCTGCTTGGTGTCAGTGGGGTGAAGGCAAAAGATAAAGGGTTCAGTTTTAATAAGTTATGATTGAGTTGATTGTGACACAGGCACAGGGCCATTTCCAGGTAGAAATTTAGACCCTGAACTCAGGAAACATCTTGCTTAGATGTGTGCTTTTTTAGAGTCAAGTGTATGCAGTTATCATTTGAAGCTATGAAATAATGAGTTGTCCAGGGAGAATATATAGTGAAAAGAAAAAGGGCCCCCAAAAGGCAGAACTGGAGAAACAGTAAAGTTAAGGGACAGGAAGAAGGTGGACAAGAACAATGACAGGCCCTCCTGAAGGACACCCACATCCATGGTGGGAATTGGCTCCATCCTTGCAAGCAGCTTTATAATAAAACCATATACCGGGATAAGATTAAATGAAGTCTATTAACAATACTGTTCAGAAAATTCATTGCACTGGGAGGTAGCTCTAATCAGGATTTTTTTTAAAGAATTTTAAATTCCAACAAATGAGAAAAGGAACCCAGATGAATGAAAAGTAAACAAATAAAATGAACACATGTATTTGCGACCTCAAGTCATGTCTTAGTGTCCCATAAGAGCTTTGGTGTATGTGTGGAATAGTGATGCTTTTATCTCAACATGGGATCTTTAAAAGCTTTAGAAATATGATTTGATTTACTTAGCTATACTGCTATAACTTTTATCATTTTAGCACCTTCCTCATACAATTAATCTTAATTTTTCTTTCAAAATATCAGCATATTATAATATTATGGTGATTACTGATTGGTTTAATTCTATTCTCTATTCATTTGAATAAATGTGCTAACCTTAAAAGAAAAATTGATGCATTGCTTTTCTCATCTATCAGTAATTAAAATAGTTTAATAGTTACATTTTTGCTATATGATTTCTTTTTAATTGGGAACTTACTCCTAAGGGGGAAAAAATCCCCAAAATGTTCTTGCTTCAACCTTTTAAACAAGACCTAGTCTTTGAAAGAGAATTATAGGAAATAGGCTGTTAGGTGTTTTGAAGATTGCTTTATGCAGCAATTCCCAGGGTCTTATATTGAGATAATAAGTACCAACAGATCTTATTGGGGAGAGGATGTTTTGTATAAAACAAATTTGGAATACTTTTTCATAAGTTAAAGAGAGTTATTTATGGTGGGCTTCTCAGAGTCTTTAATGGGCTTGTGCTCATGGCAAACACTTTTCTGAAAACCTGTGTTAAATGCACTGATCAGAGAACAAGAAAAGCCACACTGAAAAACACAGCAGGGATCAACATGAATGTGATGGGTAGTGGCATGAAAGAAGAAAGAAGATGAAGATTAATTTTACTGATTATAAATGGAGCCCATTTAAGACTTTGAGGGAAATTGCTACTTTGCTTCACCAAAATGTCTACTGGAGTCCACTTCCCCATCAACAGGGCTATAAACAGGGTTCTTGTTAGCCACTTTATCTCCCATGCCTAGAACAGTGAGAAAGTATTCAAAAATTATTTGTCAGATAGAATAAATAGGTTGCAGTAAAAGGATCCTAACTGTATTATTTGGAGACTTGTATGCATGGCCCACTTGTAGAAATTCAGATTTGCAGGTGTTTCCTAATCCTATCTTTATTCTGAGAGAGTAAACCCAAGGGGGTTTCCACAGGAAAGGTTTGCTCACCCTTGGCAACATTCCATTGCAAATGAAGGCATAGTCAAGGGTGGTTATTAGTAGGAGAACTATAGGATTTGAAAGGAGGTTTCACTGTCCTTTGCGGTGCCTTCTTGCTTATTAAAGAATGTTTATTTTAAGGTTAACCCTAAAACTTGGATTGTTACATTAATATTGCCTCACATTTGAAAAATAGTTTTCAAGTTTCTTTCAAATTGATTAGCTCCATTAATCATGAACTAGATGACAAAATAATCCATTGCATAAAGAGGAAAATAAAGCAAATAAGATGCATGATTTGTCAAAGGTCACAGTATTATTTTATGGAAGACCCAGGATTAGAACACAGCTCTTCCAACTTCTCATCATCATAACCTTCAGAAGAATAAACACAATTCTATCTCTTCAAGAAATCCCTTACCTTATCTTGGAATGGAAAATTTCTTTTAAAAATAACCTCTATTTAAAAAGAAGTCTACATGAGTATTTCTCTTAAAATAATAAAACAATCATAAGACCACATAAAAGTCATCTAAAAGGCCGGGTGAAGAGAAGATCAAAGATGCTTATGTAAGGACAAGATAGAAAGCCAAGCTTCAAATTTCAAAGCCTTTGTGAGCTCTAATCATTTTGCTTGCATTCATAAAATCTTAAACATTTTCTCTCTACTTTTTGATGTATAATATTCAATCAATTGTAATGGAATATGAGTGGGTAGTGTAGTAATGGCCCCTCAGCATGAAAGTGAAACCATGGTCTGTGTACGGCACTGCCGCCCAGCGGGGAGAGTCAGCCTGTTCCTTCATGTCCAGATGAGGCTTCTGGAAAAGAAAAATGGCCTTGTGACAGACTGCTACTATTTTTATTCCTTTCCTTGTAAGTTAATTGAAATAGAAAATTTTTTTTTCTTTTTTCTCCCTCTAAGGTCAAAGGCAATGACTAGATTCACTGTTAGTATATATAGGTGTGTATGCTCTTTTTCAGTGGAATTATGATTTTCATTATAAATTTTTATAGAACCCCTATAGAACCTCTGTAAGTTGACCACCCAAAGAACTCTAACAAACTGGTTGACATATGGAAGTGGTCAGCACAGGAACAAGACTTACTGTGTTGACACATGCATGTGTCATATGTCAGGTCTATGAAAATTAGGTCAACTGAGGGAGGTGGTCAAGTATCTGTATATGTAACACATACTAAATAGATGAATGACCTCGCTGTGTCGTTTTGGTGAGGAAAATTGTTCATTTTACTAAGACTTTGAATTGCGGGTAGGGCTAAATCTTTATTACTGACCTATTTCTTATGCTATTACACATTAGCCTGGGAGAATTGGCATGAAGACTCCATGTGATAAAAAATTCAATAAGGCCTTTAAAATTGCACATTTTGACAGATGAAAAAATGCAAAAATATTTACAAACTACTTAGCTGGTGAATTGTGAATTTTAACAGTAGAAGATTAATAAAGAAGGTATATATTTTTCAAAAAATTGGTTGTATACAACTACTGTCTCAGTTTTTCTGGAGTGTATTTATGAGATTGAATACAGAAAAGAAAAACCTATGTGTTAAATAGCAAGCTCCAATTAAGCAAATATTTTGCAGAAGCTTAAAAGAGCTTTAAATTCCAAATCTTATAAATGAGGGAAAGGCAGCTTTTGATGGTAACAAATAGAAAAAGGTGGAAGACGGATCTTTGGAGTGATAGAAGAGGGTGTAAAAAGGAGTATTCAGCCTAGAAAGTAATTCATTTTTCTCCCCTTAATGCAAGGAAAATCATAAGAGCCCCTGCCATGAAGCTCCCGAGTGTCTTCACAAAGAACATTGAGTTTTTATGAAGAACAGGAAGTCACATCTGCTAAATCCTCCTCCTTGAAACACTTACGTAACAGCAACTAGGAATAGGCATCAAAATAGATTCTAAGTTGTGGTAGCTTAGGCAGAAAGTATCTCCATTTATACTCATATTACTGAACATCAAATCATTACTGAGAGCATCCTATAGAGTATACTCCTTTTGTCACAAAGAAATGATTGGTTCATTATATACACTATGGGATATAGCACTGGGACATTTCAATAAGAGAAAAAAGGAGACATTTCAATATGAGAACAAAGATAGTGATTGAGCAGAAGAGGGACAGAAAGATCCAGTGAGTTACCATCAGGATGGTAATTACTACCAAAAGGAACAGTAGCTGTTCTGTGTATCATTTATAATCTCACGCATATACTTGATATTCCATAGGGAGTATTCAATTCATTTAGATTCATTCCTTTTTCTTTCTTTTTAAAGCTCTTAACTGACCAAATTTCTGTCAAGATTATAAAGAAAGGTATTGTTTGCCAATGAAAGAGTAAACCTTTTCAACATAGTGATTTTCATTCTAGTACACCGAGTGAAAAATCACATAAGCAGATCACTTAGAGAATGGTATCTAAATACAGTCTAGTATACTTGAATGGCTTCTCTCCAATCCAAAGCACTCTGGGCACTGTGGTTTCATCATGAAGGCAGGGTGCTACAGGGGAAACCACTCCTAGCTTTACTAGAGAAGTTGAAGCTCCCAATTCAGCCCCTGACTGACCAGCTAGGTCATAAAGGGAAGGTCATTTGTAATCTGATACTTTTCTTATCTGTAAGAAAAGAAGAAAATTATGCTGCCTTCTAGGACTGCAGAGAGTATTGACAGAAATAATACATATGACTATCATTAGTTTTGTTATTATCAATGTAACAATTCATTGTGTAGCACTTTACAGTTTCTAAGGTATTTTCAATTGGAAATGAAGTACCAGAATTAAAATCCTGATTTTTCAAATTCTCCACAGCATTATCCACTATGCCGTATCATGTAATTATAAATATTCTGCTTTCATTCTACTTCACTGAGTCAGTGAGGAAGGCTAGTCATTCTATGCCTGTTTGATTAAGTCCAGCAAGGGAGATACCTTCTCCTTCTAAGGAAAATGGTTCTGTAGTTCAAAACTCTAGTTTTTAGAAAAGAACTTCTTTCTCTTGACCCAGAATCCAACTCTTTATAACTTACACTTATTATTTTTCTATTCCTGCCATCTAAGAATATGCAAATAAATGAAATTTCTTTTCAACTGAGTGACTTTTAAGTTACTCTATCATCTTATCTGTTTTCTGGGAACTAATTCTTTTTAAAATACTGAGAGTGTGGGCAGCGCCTGTGGCTCAAGGAGGAGGGCGCCAGCCCCATATACCGGGGGTGGCTGGTTCAAGCTCGGCCCTGGCCAAAACTGCAAAAATAAAATAAAATAAAATAAAATGCTGAGAGTGTAAGGTTGTTAGTGCCCTCATCATCATGGTTTTCTGAACTCTGGACATATATTAGCTGTTAAAGACCTTCTTCTTGTGTCTAGTATAGTGAGTATAATATTGTGCTTGATTTAATTATTACCTATATCTCCTATTTGATTATGGGTGCAGATCATGACATTTTTTTTTATTTGTTTCCCTGAGACCTAACATACATCTTGAAACACGAAGACCTTTCATGTAACATGTTGAATTAGCAAACTAAAATCTCAATTGAATTTAACATTAAGCATCATCCAAAAAGCTGATATTTAATCAGAGAAATTCAATTTCTAGAGTAAAACAAGCTACAGTTTAACTTGATCACTTCTTCAACCAATGCTATGGTGTCACGAAGGGCTTCTTGATGTGGAGAAGACAGGGACACTGTCCTCTGAAGCTGATGACAGAATCTAAAGAGACTTCTAAAGAGAAATGACAGATAGTCAGTCATTTAGTCTGGAATTAGGACAAGCGTGCACATGCATCCATTAGAGGCAGAAGCAGTAAGAGACTAATCCTATAAAATTCACAGATCATATTATAAAAGGTCCTGGACTGGGAAGAGGTCAGGACCTCAGCTCCTAGACAACAGTGACCAGCAAACATTTCCAAGTAGGTAAGTTGCACCATCATATGATCCTGGAAGCTAAAGAAAACCGTCCTCATTGTAAGCGCTTTCCAGGTTTTCCAAAGAAAGATGACGAGCGACGAGCACCTCAACAAAACCTTCGGTTTCTGAATGGGGAGTAGTGTTGGAAGCGCGGACGTCGGGGAGGAAAGTGGCACATGAGGCTGCTGCTTACGTCACCCGCAAGATTGAAGAGGTGCACCAAATAATGGAAGGACTTTATTAATATGTATTCCTGGGGCAAATACTTATAAACTACTGTAGATACGGTCCCTGTCTTTATGAAGCTTACGGTCCAGTGCGGGGAAGGGCCAGTTACCAACGCGCAGCTTCCCCGGCATTAGGCCAGTGCAGTCACACGGGGCTACAGGCTCTGGAGGACCACCCTTTTTAAGGTCAATGTTCTGTGGTCGTCTTCAAATGTTTAATGATTTTAATCTTTAAATGTGGGTTTTGTAATTAAACTCCATCCTGACGATGGAGGTTGTGTCCAGGGCTGGAAGCCTGGGATCTGGCGCAGTCCCACCTGTCACCTCCTCTCCAGCCTCTCCAGGAGGCCCCGCCCTGCCTGTCCTTCCTTGCGCCAAACCCTGCCGCCCTCCACACTAGGTCCCAGCAGCAGACAGGGACTCTCCTGGGCGTAAGCGCAAGAACAGTCCAGGTACACGTCCCCAAGGTGTCACGCAGCGGGGATAATGGAGCTGGGAGCCGAGGGCGCCGTCTCTGTCCGGGACGACGGTACCAGAGCAGGTTCCCGCAGGTAATTTGGTGGCTGCCTCACATCCACCCTCCACCAAGCGAGTCCCAGCAGGGACACTGCCATTCCTGGGGGTCTGCGGCCTAGTTCATGTGGCGGCGGTGGTGCACGCGGAGGAGAGACTGCTTCCTCCGTGGCAGCCGGGCCCCCATTCCCATTTTGTTCTAGGACTTTAAAATGTAGAACTGCGCAGCCCAGAGGGGAGTGGAGCCTGGCTAGTTTCCCAGCGTTTAATCTGAGACTGTATCTGAAAAGAAAGTTCCAGAAAAAGGAAATGACATGTGAAGGCCCAGGGTCACAGGAAGAGCTGCGGGGACTCAGAGAGGTGGGTGTGGGGGGAGTGGACACGGTGAGCACCGTGGAGGGTGAGCTGCAAGTCTCAGCCGGAGGGGAGGTCAGCGCTGTGCCGGACCGTGCGAGGGCTGGGGACGCAGCTGGGGTGTGACAAAATCCACAGGGTGTGTTCCTCCAGGGCTTGCTGCGATTCAGAGCCATCGTAACTTCTCTGTACCCTCAGAGTCTGTTTTTGACCTTTAAATGAAAGATATCACAGTATTCTCTGTACAATGTCTTCTGTTGGAATGAGCCCATCGCCCCCCCCTTGTCACACCTAGACTCTAAATCTTGGTCACCTGCAAAGGTAATGAGAGGAGCCCTTCCTCCTGAGATGGTGGTAAGTTAGAGATTCTGAAGAAAGGTGCTCGTCATGAAGTGAAAAGATCACTCTTTCTTGGGCCTTCCTGCCACTATCCACAGAGAGAAATCCTTGAATTATTTCACCCAGACTCTCCCCGGGAGTTTGTGTTATACAAGAACTAGATGAACAGATTCCAAGAGGATAGCAAAAAAACAAAGTTGCAGCAAAGCACATTTTCCAGAGCTGGCATGAAGCAGAGTTTGTTTTCTTTCTTTTTTTTTCTTTTTCTTTAGTAAGATTTTTTTTAAATTTCGTTGACATTTAGTTTATTAGAGCTAAGCTTACAAGACCACTTCCTGAAGAGCTCTGACCTAAATCAGTTGCCGTTTTAGAAAGCTAATATAAGAATATGCTGAAGAAATACAGTTTTGCCCCTCAAAGCTTTTTCAAAGTAAAATCACATCAATTCTTTACCACCAGGAAGTGGCATATTTTACATCAGACTTTCAAGGAAATGAGTATCCCCAGCAATTGGTTTAATTTAGTCTTAAAGTTATGCATTCTTCATCCAAATTGCTGTTGATCTTCTGCCTTGATGTAATTTTTTTTTCAAAAATGGAAAAGAAAGTACTTCCATTTATAGACTCTTAAGAGTATAATTGAAAAATAATTAGAAAGGCTTTTACAGATGGAGACAGGAAAGAAAAAATGATACATAATAAAACTTCAACAGTAGTATATATGCAGAAAATGACATAGAAAGGGGAGACAAGAACTAACTTTTGTGGCACTTTTTAACATGCACCATGGAAATTGGGTGTGGTTATTTCAATTTAATGCTTTCATCATCCCAATGATAATCCCAAAGAAAGTAATTTTTAAAGGGTTCAGGAAAATTCCCTGATTTCCACATAATGGTTACTGATAGAGTCTGGGCTTAAGCTCAAGTTTGTCTTATTGCAAATTCCTTGCCTCTTCTGTTTCATGTTAACTCACCACAAACTACAATGAAGTGGAGTTCTATAATTGAGGTATGATGTGCAAGAATCGACTCATGTTCCTTATTCAGTTTAAGACATTGAAGGAGAGTTTAAATCAATTTATTTTGCCTTGAGGTATTAATAATTCACTGGATAGTGTTCCACTGGACTTATTACTATCTTAAAATTTAAAGAACAGATTTCATGCTAGCTATATCCACCATTCAGAAATTATGGTAAAGATCACTTAATAAAAATAAGAACAATTGGGTGGTACCTGTGGCTCAGTGGGTAGGGCACCGGCCCCAAGTACCAAAGATGGCAGGTTTGAACCCGGCTCTGGCCAAATTCCAACAAAAAATAGCAGGGCACTGTGGCGGGCACCTGTAGTCCCAGCTACTCGGGAGGCTGAGGCAAGAGAATCACCTAAGCCCAGGAGCTGGAGGTTGCTATGAGCTGTGATGCCACTATCACTCTGGAGGGTGATAAAATGAGACCCTGTCTCTAAAAAAAAAAAAAAAAAATTGACATTTTCTGAATGCTGGCCATTGTATTAGGCTCTATATCCATAATTATTTTGTTGAGAAAAGCAATGGAAAAAATTCAATGCTGCTACCTGAGAGAAAAGGTGAGCGAGTGGGAGACTTAGAAAAGGGAAAGAATTGGGAAAGTGAATGCAGAGTTTAGGGCTAAATATACTCTCCAAGAGATAGATGAAAGATGAAAGATGGGTAGGAGCAAAATCAGGGGATATTCAATATGAAAAGAAGGCAAAATTACAAAAGCAACAGTACCAAAGCATAACCCACAAGCATGAATGGGCTAAGTCCCGCATTCACCCCATGATGCCACCAAACCCTCATGTCTTTTCTCCCAACCAAGCAATCGCCACAAGTTGTTTATCTACTGGATTGAGACACTGAAAGATAGAGAAAAAAGCAGTAGACTCTATATTAAGTTTAACGCAATGCAAAAGACATTTTATGGTGCCTACTTCATGCTATATTCTGGCAATAAAGAAGAAGCGTAAGAGGAAAGTAAGAGTAGGGAAAGAGGCCTGGGAGTTGAAAGAAACTTCCCAACATCAAGCCAAGTATATGTTCCATGTTATTTGTGTAGCATGCTCCTGCTCAAAGGCATGGACAGGTCTCTTGGTGCTCTGCATGTCAAAGGCACACTGCAAATGCTAAGTTAATCGCCAAACAGAATACATCCGGGGCAGTGGAGAACAAGATTCAGTTTAGAAGGAGGAACAAGAGGGGCAGTTACTTTTGCACAGGTGGGAACCTGGTTTAAGCCTCTTTTTACCAGTCACAAAGGAAAACTCAGAGCGAGAGAAGGGTTGCCAATCATACAAATGTAGATGTTTGAAGATATATGAGATTTGAGATAGAAGATGTATGATCAATCATATGTATGATTTCCTCAGTGAGAGGAAATATCAGATTTATGAATATACTATGCTCCATCCCCATCTGTAAGAGGAATTTGAAAAGGAAATATTATTTTGGGTCATGACTTATCTCCTGCATATTAAAAGACTAGTTGGAAGGAGACTTTAACTGCATAAGTAAAAGAGGTAGAAGGGAATTGGTGTGTGATCTGGAAGAGGACAAACAGTAATATGTAGACACATTTAATTGCAAACAAATCCAAGAATAGAGCCATAAAGACTGTTTATTAATTTCTTGCTGTGTGACATGAGTGGCTTAATATTGTCTCTCCAGGCCTTGGCGTCCTCATCCACAAAATGAGAGGATTAAATTAGATGATCTCTGAGGTCATTTCCAATTTTTAAAAAAAAGTCTATTTATATAAACAGAGTAACAGTCTGCAGTGCATTGAAAAAAAAGGAAAGGGACTAGTCAGGTTGACAAGATCTATGTAAAAGAGTTATTATTGTGCTATATAAAGAAAAGGATTCTACCTTTTCTAATAAGACTAGAGTAGTGACTCAAATTAATTTTCAGAAAGGTCTAAAATGTGGCATATGTATATGGAGGGTGAGTAAATTGTTGCTATGATAGGGATGACTTAAATTATGATACAAAGATGATAAAGAAGAGGGAAGGTTTTCTGTCCTTTCAAGATGCCAAAGCTTAACAGAACATATTTTAAAAACTGAGAATAAAAGTCTCATGGCAAAGAATAAATTTGCTTCTCTGGTGGAGACAGTTAATTGCAGACTCTTAACTAGGGTCTCCTGCTTCATTGTTAACCAAACCCTAACTGGATTTGGTTAACAAATAAAATACTACGCTTCCCATCATCCCTTGAGCAAAATGCTACTCTGTGTTTAAGCTCCAGCCAGTGAGATTCAAGCTTACTATTTTGTGGGAGTTTCTGGGAAGGTTGTTAAAGAGAGCCAACTAGTACAGATGGAGGGATAGTTTTGCCCTTCCTGGCCTCTTCCTGCTGCCCCAGAAGCTGGAGCTGCAGCAGCCATTTCAGACCATAGATAAACTCCAAGAAGGATGCCCCATGCTCAAACTGGAGTAGCATAAAGAAAATAGACTGAATCCTTGATGACAGCCAGTGTCACCAGAGCAGGCTTAGGTGATCTTCAAACTTGTCTTTAACATGAATGAAAAATAAACTTCTGTCTTCATTAAGCCACTGTCATTTCCAGTCTTATTTCTTTTTCTAGTTACACACATTTAAAGCTTAGTCCAACTGATTTGGTTCCTAGAAGTGAACTACTTCAAGCCTCAGAAAGTAAAATGCAGCCCTGACTGGGGGCAGAGCTGAGCAGGTGCACAGAAATGGCTAAGGAAAATGGAAAATCTCATGATCCTTAGTACACACCTACAAAACAGTTCATCAGCTCTTCACCTGCTGCTCTTTGGGAGGCTAACTACACTGACAAAGCCTGAATATAGTCTGAGGAAAATGACAAAATATATGCAGAATAGTATTTGTGGACTATTAGCAAAATCCTAAAAAAAAAAAAAGCTGAATTCAAAATGAAACTACCTGGACCATCTCAAAGCTGAATTAGAGAAACATGCATCTTTGCTAACAGGGACCCTCTTATAACCCACAATCTCAATTGACTGAGAGTCAGGCAGTTTGAAACATCCAGGGCTGAAAAGGCCGAGAGCTTATACCCCAAATTGAAACAGTTTAAAGAAGCGTCTGAAAATCAAGTCTTAGCATTAAATATTACTGGTGCCACACCATACGAAAGTTGTCAGCCTGCTGGCAAAGACAGCACGTGGTTTCATATGTTTTTCATATATTCTCGATGCAGCAGACAGAAAAGTTGAAATTTACTTACATGAGCAGAGCACAGGGCTCTATAAATAAAAGACCAGATTCCTCCAGCTTACAAATTCAGTTTATTCAAGATAGTTGGCCATGTTTACTCACACTTGGAGATGACCAAAAAGCAATCATGCTGAAAGTCTACCACCTTTTTCACGTGACTTCCTGTCCAAAGCTATTCAATGGATCATAAACCCAACCAGGAAGAAGGAGGTTTGCTACGTCTGTGTGTCCCTCAGGAAAGACATGCTCCTGGGTGACCTCCCAAAGGGCAAAGCCAGAAGCCACCAAGGAAAGTGGATAAGAGCAGAACCTGGGACTCCCAGATGGACAAACTGAAGACCCCACTCCACGCTGGAGGAGCAGGGAGCCCTCCCTGTGTCTTCCGAACAGGGGGGATTCTTGCACACCAGAGGGGCTCTCTGTGTCTTTGCATTAATAAAAGTATCACAGTAACTGAAGCAGGAGGAGCCAAATCAAGACCTGATGGAGAGGGCTGTAGGTCATCCAGAGAGACTGGGCTTAGTGCAGGAGGCAGTGACTGCAGGGGCTAAATCAGGGTTTTTCTGCTTGGGGAGGAGGAAGAGGCACATATACATGGGATAGCCGCAGAAGCAGAGAATATGCCACTGGAGTAGACGCCATACTTGTCAGTCCTTCACTCCCTCCTGTGCGGGAGAGCAGAGCACACACAGTGTGTCTGTGACTCACTTTGACCAATAGAGTTCCAGGGGATGTGAGCAGCGTCTTAGACAGGTTCACATGGGCCTTCTGTACATCCCTGGGAGAATTTGCCCAATAATTGTTAATTTACAGAGAACAGGGAGGTGGACTGGACCAAGGTAACCAACACCCTGCCTAGAGCAGAAATGTCCCCTCTGACGTACAGACATGTGACTAAGAGCAACGTTTAGACCTATCCTAATAGCTGCGGCTCTAAATAGAAAATGTAGGGCTATCATCAGCAGACATGACTACTAAAGAGGCAGGGAAAAGATACAAAGAGAAAACTGAGCAAACTCAAAAAAACAAATGCAAAGGAGAGAGAAAAAAGATAAGACCTTTCTAGAAACCTAGTAGAGTGGTCAAGAAAATGGACTCAGTGCTTAGAAAGAAACTGTCAATGATTAAAGAGATTTTTTTCAATTAAACTATTTTAGTAATAAGAAATTAAACAGAGAAAAATACAAAGTTGTTAATTCACCATAATCAATTGATCCAAAGCAGGGGAAAAATGAGTGACTCTGGAAATGGACACAGTGTGATCCTATTTTTGAGTGAATCCCTTAAGTTTTTAAAGAATTCGGGAGAAAGATAGAAGGTCTGGAAAATGGAAACAGAAGTGTAAATAATATTATTAAAGGGGCATAGCAAAGTAGGCTAACTTTTCAAAAGAATATATTAAATGAAGAATACAATATGAGATCCTTAAAAAAGAAGTCAGGAAAGCATTACATAGAGTAATTGCAAAGGCCTTCTCTCCTTATAACACGGAAATTGATGGATTTGAGAATAAGGATATTAAAAAAGATCTTTAAAAGTCTACAGGAAATAGAAGAGCTAGCACAAAGCATGGATGTCATGTAGAATATTTTATGACAAACTGCTGGCCTGAGCCAATAATTCTTGGGCAAGGGAAGAAATTGTTGCTCTAGAGAAAGGTGAGTGGGTGCAGGGGTCGGGGAGGGGGAAATTGCAGCACTTACTTTCTAAATATATTCCAAAGGTATACTTGAAGGACACAGAGATACCCTAAACTGTCTTTTAAAAAAAGTGTTTTATTAATAAAAAAGAAAGCAGAAAGAAAAATAATAATATCATCATAAACGTATCATCAAAGAGGGTGGTAGGTCATTAATGTGTAAAAGTCGAGAGAACTCATAGGATGAATGAAAGATATCAGGAATAAACTGGAAAGCAAATAGGGGAAAACAGCCAAGTATAAACATAGATTTTTACAAGAAGTGCAATTGTGTGGGAGTACCCATAACTCTGTTGCAGGACGCAACTAAAACATATGCACACATGTCAAACTTGCAAATACTTTGTATAACTTGAAAAACATTTGAGGGTAAAGTAAGACTATATATTAGAAACAGTTTGTAAACAGTATAAAGCTTTTTAAAAATAAAATTAATTAATGGTTGCAATGTTGAATTAGTCCTTGAGGCTGATTAAGGTAGAAGCACTGTTAAATTCAATTCCACAAGTGTTTATTTAGCAACTGTTATACAATGGACTAAAGAAAGGTTAGGCTCTGGAAAGCCACCTGGGTAATGAAGATACATGCAGTCTGTTTGTGGGTTTGCATGTATCTTCAAATGCTACACATTTGTGGATTTGTGATAGACACTATTCATGTCTTTGTGATTTTTCTCTTAACATAGCAATTTGGAAATTACTCCCTATCAGAATAACACATTTTTTCTCCCATCCAAATGCTAACTTAGCTTCCAAGATTAGTTGAGATTGGGAGTGTCCAAGGTAGTGTGACCATAGACTACTTCATTTTTGCTAATATCTATTAGATTGTATGGTTGTGTCATAATTTATTGAATAACTAGCCTTTAATGGACTTTTGTGTAATTTCCAATCCTTTATTATATTCAATGCTTCTACAAACTGTGCTTTATATATGTGCTAGTGTACCTGTTAGACAAATTTCTAGAAGTGGAATTTCTTAAAGTGGCAAGTGAGTTTTCAATTTGGATAGCTATTGCCAAATAGCCTTCAAAGTGACGCATCTACATATGTTCCCAATAATAGTACACGAAAGTGTTTTTCTCCTCACAACTCCTGCCAAGCCCCTTTATAATATTATCGAATGGTTTGATCCTTACAAATGGAATAACTAAAAAAGTCATTTCATTGCAGTTTGAATTACAATGGTTTATTATTAGCAAATAACAGTATATATTTTCACTTATTTACAGGTCTTTTGAGTTCCCTTTCAGTGAATTATCTGCCCATAATCTTGTTTTTTAAAAATTAATAAATTAGAAGCAATGCACCAATTTTTATATATCCTGTTTTATTTCCAGCTTGTTTTCCATTCAGTTTTACTTACAGCCTTTTTTTCTATGTTTGTATCTTGATTTTTTTTTTTCATTTTTGTGATTACTGTAGATTTATATGCAGTTGTAAGGAATAATACAGAGAGATTCCATATACCTTTCTCTCCTTTCCCTCACTGGCAATATTTTGCATAACTACAGTACAATACCATATCTAGGAAACTGACAATGATACAATTAACTATATTCAGATTTCAGTTTAACATTTAACCTGTGTGATGTGTGTGTGTTCTATCCAATTTTGTCCCATGAGCACATTCCTATGAACGTCACTGCAGTCAGGACACAGAACAGTTTCATCCCAAGGGTCGCCTTGCTATCCTTGTGCATTCAAAGGCCTTCTCTAACCCCTACAACACACCTCTGTTTTCCATCTCTGTAACTTTGTCAGTTCAAAAATGTTATATGAATGGAACCATAAACTATGCAATATTCTGAGATTGGCTTTTTCCACTCGGTGTGATTTACTTACGTTTGTTGAACATATGTCATTTGGAACTTTGATGCTATGCTATTTATTAAGATTCATAACAAAATTTAACTGTACATTTCAATCTTTTTATTAAATGTTCTTCTTAAAATGTCTTTTATATAGTAGCTTAATGCTGTTTTTCTTACATTTTACCTTATATAATTTTAATGAAATGAGGCTTGCTTGCTTTTAGAATTGTTTACCTGTATTTTACTTCTAGCCCTTACATGAGGATTATAGGTAGCCCCAATGATACTTTGCAATCCAAATTAATGATCTTTTACTTTTAATGATGATTTTATACCATTTTTACTTATGAAAATTAGCTCTGATATTTTAGGTCATGTTACCATTTCAGTATGTAATGCCATTTACTTACTCATTTTCGTTATATTGTCTATATTTCTTGTATGTGTGTGTTTGACTCTTGCGATTTGGAAACCACAGTCTCTGCTTTTAGATTATCTGGCAGTTTCCTTAAATGTCTATATTTCAGAAGACTACATTTTAAAATTTATCTTAGACTTCTCAGGGAAGAGTTTTCTCCTAATTTTTCATGTCTTTTTTACCTGTTTTCTTTTTTTTTTTTTTTTTTTGCAGTTTTTGGCATGGGCTGGATTTGAACCCGCCACCTCCAGCATATGGGGCCTGCGCCCTACTCCTTTGAGCCAGAGGCACCGCCCTCTGGTTTCTATTTTTTCCTTTGCAGAAATTTGCATGCATCTCCCATGTGCTTTTTTTCTGTTTATCTTTATTTGTTGTTGTTTTTCCCCAGGCCAACTACGCATTAAAGGATAATGTCAGAGACTACATGGGTGGAGTGAGCTGGAATTTCAGGTAGCTTGCATTCAAATATATTGCCTTGAAATATTTCCCTGCAAAAGGCTGTCCTAAGATTTTGATTCTTCTCTGGGTTAGTATAAACTTTCCAGATTGCACACTGAAGTATGCCACAGGATTTTATGTAGTGACATGGAGTTTATATTACCTCTGTATATCAAATAATCAACCAAAAAATTGCTTACTAACAATATTTTCTCTTTCACCAGCTGAGCTGATTGATTTTTGTTTTGTTTTGCTTTGTTTTCTTTTCAGCGAAGCTTTTGCAAAGATAGTATATACGTACTTTCCTTAGTGCCACCTTCCCTGTCTTCTTTTCCAGCCAACCGGGTTAGTGATGCCCCAACACTATTTCAAAGAAGAGGTCACTGAATTGACATTTTGGAAAGTGCAACTTACCTTGGGATAATTCTATCCGCTTTCTGTGAACACAGAGGCACACACCCCCTGCTGCTTTCCTCATTTTAAGTAGATTTAAATTTCACAATGCAGCCTTCTGGGTTTTCACTTCTGCTTCTGGGTTCTGTGTTTTGGTTTTAAGTTGTTTTCAAAGAACAGGCAAAAATGTCTTTGCTCTGCCATCTTTAACTGATTTCAGCACTCTCTAATAAATTTGAAAATTAGTGCCAGGGGAAAAAAAACAATTAAACTTCCATGCTACAATCAATAGACAGTTCAGTTTCTTGTGTATCCAGACTTCTTCAGCACTTGTAGAAAGTTCCTTGAACTTTTTGGAAGACATTAGTGCCCTCTCCACAAACCTGAGATAGATCACTCACTCTACAGGGGTCAGGGGTGCAGGAAATTCTGCCCAACACCCTGTGAATTCACACCCCAAATTCATCTTACACATTGTTCCTTCTACCATTTTCTCAAAGATTTTTCTTCTTGTATTTTCTCGTAAAGTTATGAATAAATAACATATTTCTGTTCACAGTTTGTATTTAGAACATTTGCTATGCATTTTGTTTTCAATCATCATCCTTAAAGCCTTAAAACAAACAAATCACTTAGGGTATATAAAATAATATCTGCTTGGTATTACTGCCTTAGGAAATAGTGTTCATTTCTGTGGCTTCATTTAGATATACAGCAGAATTTAGGAACACCACAATCCCTACACTGTCCCAGTAGTACTAAAGGAAGCAGTGTGAAACTCCCAGCCTTATCTGAACTCCCGTGTCTGAAATCTGTCATCTGTTGGTGTTTAGTTTGCCTGGAATATTTGTTTACCCACTGCCTCTTGACTAGCTTCCAAACCCTCCTGATGAGGTGATTTCATAACAGCAGAAAATAGACTTGCTTTCCTCACCTGTATCAGGTAGTCCCCAAGTGGTCACCCGTCTTCCCTGCGGTCTCTCCTGTGAACTGTAAATCATGTCAGGAAATGACAGTCTTTTAGACGGCACCATCTGTCATCCTCGTAAGGGGACACCAGTCACGGCACACACACACTTGATACAGCCTATGTGCAAGTGATCTTTGTTCAAAAGATTTGTCATTTCACATTCTGCAAAAGCATGAGCTGACATGAGTTCATAAATGAAATGCTTTAACCTGTGATCTCATGTAAATGTCATTATGTCATCTCTCTTGGAACTCAGCTGCCAAAAATGAGGTTGAAGAAGTAGTACATGTCAGGTTGGAGGAGAATTCCCCATAAATAATGATTCTGAATCTTTAGCAGCCATACATAAGTAGTGAATTATGTATGAATTCATAATTCCACATTTTGAGCACATAGTCTGTGCCAAGCACTGTGCTAGGTTCTAGAAATACCAAAATTAAAAATAAAGCTAACCTCAGAGTACAAAGAAGGAGGCAGCCTCAAAAATAAACAGCTGTGAAGACAGCTATTGTCATCCAATTTGGAAGTATTATGAGAGCATTAGGGAGAATGCTTCGTATTGAGGTCAGATGGGAAATATAACACAGAGACCAAGGTAGTTTTTGTTGGTGAAGTGGCAGGAGCTGAGGGTCATAAGGATGAGTAAGACAGATGCTTGGGAAAAGGGTTGGGACACAGAGATAATGGGGAGTGGCAGTTCTTGTATTAGGGAGTGAGCTAAGGCGTGGAGTGGAGAAAGACTTTAGAATGTGTAAGAACTACGAGCAACAGTTCAGGAGTTTACTTAGTCCTGCTGGGGCTGATGAGTCGTGAGTGGAGAGGTAAGGAGGTCTAAGCTGCATTCTGTAGTCAGGAGCACATGAAGAGTTTGCTGCTGTTGTCAAATTTTGTTTATTTTCTCAATAACTTTCTTGAGTTATAATCTCAAAATTCACTTGTCTTAAGTGAATAATTCAATATTTATTTTATAGAGCTGTGCAATCATCAATGTGATCTAGTTTTCAAAATATTTCCCTCAAAAAATAAAAATAAAATAATGAAGTTAAATGTTTCCATCACTCCAAAGTGTCCCTTCCAAAAATTTACAGTCACTCCTCATTCCTGCCTCAGTCCCAGACAGACACTCATTTGCTTACTGTGTCTGCAGATGGGCTAAGTCTAGACATTTTGCAGAAGTGGACTCATATAATATGTTGCCATTTGCATCTGGCTCTTTTCACTTAGCATAAGGATTTTGATGTCTGTTCATGCTGTCACAAATATCTGTACTTTATTTCTTTGTATTGTTAAATAGTATTCCATGGTATGGATATACCATCATTTGCTTACTTTTCACTAGCTGATGGACATTGGATTGTTTCCATTTGGGGAGTTATTACGAGTAATACCGCAGCAAGCATTCACATGCAAGTCTTTGCATAGATATTTGTTTTCATTTCTCTTGGGTAGATACTTGGGGAGAGAATTCTTGGGTCATATGGTAAATTTATGCTTAAATGTTTAGGAAAATGTCAAGCTATTTTCCAAAGTAGCTATACCATTTTACATTCCCACCAGCAACATATGGGTTTTCCAGTTTCTCCTGAACATTTTTAATTAGGGGGATAACATTGCTGGATTTGCAATTTAAACAAATCAGTCTAGTAGCTATTAGAAATAAAACTGGAAATAATGAGACCATTTAGAATGCTGTTGCAATAATATGGTGAGATTTACTAAAATCCTGAACGAGACTAGTGATGGTGATAGTGTTGGAGAAGATGCGTCCTGGAGGAAGAACACGGCTACTTAATAAGAAAAGGTGATTTGCGTCTATCCAGTGTGCAGCTTTGTGATCGTGAGTCACAGAAATCTGAGAGCTAAGCAGGTACCCACTCGGCCAGCCACTTGACTAAGAAAAACAGGCTTCCAGTCTGCAAGCTTATTGTCCTCACATCTGAAATATCTGTTACCAATAAATGTGTCCCCACACTTTCCAACAATACTTATACTATCACTGTGCTGTTTTTATTGGTTTGCAAACTGCATTCTGGGCACAGTGTTGAGGGTATTGGGTATTCTTCCTACCTTAGAGGTTATGTTCTCTTGGTTCTAAAAATATTTGCAAGAATATTATTGTGCTATGCTAGGTACATAAATACAATGTATTTATACATTTTCTGCATTGAGAATGTATCATTTGCATTATTAGCACATACAGTATTATGTTATGTAGCTCAAATCTCATATTTTATACCATCTTACTATTATGCTAGGATACAGTAACTTAATATTTCAGTGAAAAAAATATTTGACAGTATCCATAAGCCTTATCAACAGCTCATTCCAATGTTTCCCTACAAATAGCGACATAGGATGGTTGTAATATAAGTCCAACAGAAAAATGAGATGATATTTGAGTTGAGAGATCTTTTGAAACTGAACATGAGAGTTAGAAAAAAATATCTACAACCTAAAGAAGCCCAGGCAAAAGTCTTGATTCTGCCATTGTACAATGACATGTTACACTCAGCATGAAACTAGGAACAACAAGCAAGAATACTAAGGGAAGTTAACAGTATTTAAGTAGATCACAGTACATTTGGTCTTAGAATAATAAACCTATAAAATTATCTGCCCTTTGAAACTGAGCTCTACATATTATAGAAAATATATAAATGAGCTATCTGATCTTTTAAAATATTTCTTCCTAACAACTTTGTAAATGATTGAATTTCAAAATAATTCTGCTACAACTAATACCAACAATTTTGGATAATCTTGAATACTTAGATGTTGTATAATATAATTTTGTTCCCAATGATTTAGTTCCATGTGAATAAAAGAAATACCACAAATACTAACACTTAACTAAAAAGAGTAAGAGAGTTTTCCAAAAGATAACAATTCCTTTATTAAATAAGATGATCATACATTATGTTTCCCTGAAATAAAGCATTTTTATAACTTTTGCACTAATAATCCATCCAGTTCAGCATTTTGTTCTTGAGTGATTTACCTTTTAACAAAGTATTAGTATTAGTATTATTAATGAAAACAAGCCAAGATGAATTGGGTAATCCTCTTCTTTAAACTCCTGGTCTCTGCCATGATCATATCTAGTAGTGTGTGTAACTCTCACTTTAAACGGTAGCTAATCTTAAAGATTACCAGTAATAACCTGTCTCTTTCCATTGAACACTTAGTATAAGCAATACCTGTCTTTCAAGGTCAACTCATAAGGCAAGTGAACTTGCAAAAAAGAGATTCAACACAGCTTAACTCTTTGTGGTCTTCAGTGGTGGCAGCTGTGCTCGTGGAAAATTATAAGTTGGGGTAGGTAAATTGAAGATAGAAAATGAAATTTTTTATTATGACATGAACACAAATGCTGATAGAGTACAGTTTCATGGCATAAAATAATTTTGAACCTAAATTAAGAATTCTGTGGAATAGAAATATTTGAAACGTCATGGTGCATGACAGAGTGAGCTTGGAAAAATGGTTCCAATAATTCATGATTTTTTTACCAAGAGAAATCAAAGCTGAGGTTGTCCAAATTTATGAATATTTTAATACTCCATATATCTATTTTTGTACTTGTATATATGCACGTGTATATTTCCAACTAAATCACAAATTTTAGTGATTGACCTAATGTTGAAATAAATTGTAAAAATACTTCAGCATGACCGTGCATGCATGGTCTTTTTGCTGATCATGAAAGATTAGATTTTAGGAATATTAATAAATAAATCTTTAGATAATTTCTTTGTAAATTTGCTTAGTAATCTTATCCAAGTATTAAATATTTAGTGAATAAATCCTAGAAATTCTGTTAACAGATCTTTCAAAACTTTGGAAATCTTTAAATAAAATTCTACAGCATTCAAATTTTGACTATTGAAGTTACCATCCTGGAGCACCCAAATCTCAATAATTGAAGATTTAAGCAAATAGCACTGATTGGAAATACAGCCAATAGATTGGAAGATACTAAAATCCCTTAGAAAGCAAGGAAGAAACTGAATTGATTAATTGATAGGAGTGCAAATGGTATGGTAGATGTAATTTTAAAATTCATTAAGAGCATATTGAAATATCTAAACTTGAAAAACGGACGGAGCAAGATGGCGGACGAGTAACAGCTTCCTTGCGGCTGGGCACAGTGAGACTGGGGAGAGAGGACTTCAGGCATCTCTGCCAGGCGGGATCTGCCCAGAAACTTCCCTTTGGGGACACAGGGAGACAGCGTGAGGCTTC